>JAVTVY010019275.1:0-73033 GCA_036873755.1 Hanleya hanleyi | reverse complement strand
GAAGATTAGTAACATTGCTTATATCATTGATATAGAGAAGAAAAAGAATTGGGCCCAATATTGATCCTTGGGGGACACCATATAAGATTTGAGACGGTTCAGAGTAGGCGCCGTTATATATAACACATTGGGATCTGTCAGACAGATAACTTTTAAGCCAAGTGTTAGCCAGGCCTCGAAAACCGTAGTGGTCGAGTTTAGAGAGTAATATATTATGATTCACAGTGTCGAAAGCCTTAGACAGGTCCAAGAAGGAAAGTATGCTATAAAGTTTGGATTCTTATGCTGAAACGAGTGTGTCATATAGTGTAGTTGTTGCTAGAGATGTCGAGTGATTGGGCCTAAAGCCAAACTGATCTTTGGAAAGAATTGTATTGGATTCCAAAAAGTCTGATATTTTCGTAGCCGCAATTTTTTCGAGAATTTTACCTAAACATCGTAAGACAGATATTGGTCTATAATTTGATAATACAGACGGATCATCAGCTTTGAAAATTGGTGTAACTTTAGCATTTTTGAAGGGCTTTGGGACTATCCCAGAAGAGAATGAAAGATTAATTATGTAGGCAAGAGGAGCAGAAATGTAATCAGATACCAGTTTAACCAAGGACGTCCGTATATCATCTATACCAGGTGCAGCGGTCTTCAGGTTCATTATCGTTATCTTCACCTCATCCAGATTTACCGGTGTGAATAAGAAATTGCCAGGGACAGGTGTGCCAAGGTAATTTTTAATATTGGAAGGAGTGCTTGGGATTTCAGAATCAAGATTGGGTGCCACTGAGCTGAAATATTCATTAAACTTGTTGGCGATAACCTGATTGTCCGATATATTCTCACTGTTCACTCTAAAATACTCAGGTGTTCTTGTGGCCTTACTTCTATTCATGAGTTTATATCCGTTTATATCTTGATTACTCTCATTAAATTTATATTCAAAATATTGTTTCTTAGCCAATCGTAGAATATGGTTAAGTTTATTTCTATATGCTCTGTATTCGAGATGAATATTTTCATCATGAGTGAGGAGGTGGAGTCGATATAGTCTATTCTTTTCATATATCGAGTTTAATATACCGTATGTGATCCAAGGTTTAATTATTTTTTTATTTTTAATTTTAGACGTCGATAAAGGGAAACAATCATTATAAATAGGGTTGAATAAAGTCAGGAATTTGTCAAGCGCTTTACTAGGGTCTCTGTTATCAGATTCGACATCACTCCAGTCAGTTTCTTCTATTATTTGAGTAAATCTATCTTTTTGGTCGGGAGTGATTCTGCGATATTGTAAGGTCTGGTCTGTTCTGTGAAGTCATGTGACGCAGTCAGTATGTCGGCACCTCTTCCCACTTCCCTTATATGTGTTGTAATTTTTACCTGTATATGGCGAGATTCTGCTGGTGGACGTTTCGTCCCCGAGGCCCGCCCCCTGTACAGACCTTTTGGTCTTTGATATATGTTGGCACTTGTGGGAAGTTGATGCTGGGTCGACATCGGGCCTTACAGACTAGTCTTTTGTGTTAAATGCCGTCATTTACATCTGACGACGATACAGCTCACCAATCTCAATGTACGAGTTGTCACAGCGAAACAGCTCACCAATTACCAGTATACGAGTTGTCAGAGCATTTCCATCATAGCTCTAGATTTGTATCTAATACCGCTTATGCCGGTGCTAGGGGCCGTGTGGTCATATCATCCAAGTTGCCACATGAACAGGTACAATAAAAGCGTACCTGAGATACAACACATATCACGAATCGTTAGATTCTTGGTATGTGCTTTAGAATAGGTTAACCAGAAGACTATTCTGTGAAGTCATGTGACGCAGTCAGTATGTCGGCACCTCTTCCCACTTTGCTTATATGTGTTGTAATTTTTCCTGTATATGGCGAGATTCTGCTGGTGGACGTTTCGTCCCCGAGGCCCGCCCCCTGTACAGACCTTTTGGTCTTTGATATATGTTGGCATTTGTGGGAAGTTGATGCTGGGTCGACATCGGGGCTACAGACTAGTCTTTGTGTTAAATGCCGTCATTTACATCTGACGACGATACAGCTCACCAATCTCCAATGTACGAGTTGTCACAGCGAAACAGCTCACCAATTACCAGTATACGAGTTGTCAGAGCATTTCCATCATAGCTCTCTAGATTTGTATCTAATACCGCTTATGCCGGTGCTAGGGGCCGTGTGGTCATATCATTCAAGTTGCCACATGAACAGGTACAATAAAAGCGTACCTGAGATACAACACATATCACGAATCGTTAGATTCTTGGTATGTGCTTTAGAATAGGTTAACCAGAAGACTATTCTGTGAAGTCATGTGACGCAGTCAGTATGTCGGCACCTCTTCCCACTTCCCTTATATGTGTTGTAATTTTTACCTGTATATGGCGAGATTCTGCTGGTGGACGTTTCGTCCCCGAGGCCCGCCCCCTGTACAGACCTTTGGTCTTTGATATATGTTGGCATTTGTGGGAAGTTGATGCTGGGTCGACATCCGGCCGTACAGACTAGTATTTTGTGTTAAATGCCGTCATTTGTATCTGACGACGATACAGCTCACCAATCTCCAATGTACGAGTTGTCACAGCGAAACAGCTCACCAATTACCAGTATACGAGTTGTCAGAGCATTTCCATCATAGCTCTCTAAATTTGTATCTAATACCGCTTATGCCGGTGCTAGGGGCCGTGTGGTCATATCATCCAAGTTACCACATGAACAGGTACAATAAAAGCGTACCTGAGATACAACACATATCACGAATCGTTAGATTCTTGGTATGTGCTTTAGAATAGGTTAACCAGAAGACTATTCTGCGAAGTCATATGACGCAGTCAGTATGTCGGCACCTATTCCCGCTTCCCTTATATGTGTTGTAATTTTTACCTGTATATGGCGAGATTCTGCTGGTGGACGTTTCGTCCCCGAGGCCCGCCCCTGTACAGACCTTTTGGTCTTTGATATGTGTTGGCATTTGTGGGAAGTTGATGCTGGGTCGACATCGGGCCCTACAGACTAGTCTTTCGTGTTAAGTGCCGTCATTTACATATGACGACGATACAGCTCACCAATCTCCAATGTACGAGTTGTCACAGCGAAACAGCTCACCAATTACCAGTATACGAGTTGTCAGAGCATTTCCATCATAGCTCTCTAGATTTGTATCTATTACCGCTTATGCCGGTGCTAGGGGCCGTGTGGTCATATCATCCAAGTTACCACATGAACAGGTACAATAAAAGCGTACCTGAGATACAACACATATCACGAATCGTTAGATTCTTGGTATGTGCTTTAGAATAGGATAACCAGAAGACTATTCTGTGAAGTCATGTGACGCAGTCAGTATGTCAGCACCTCTTCCCACTTCCCTTATATGTGTTGTAATTTTTTCCTGTATATGGCGAGATTCTGCTGGTGGACGTTTCGTCCCCGAGGCCCGCCCCCTGTACAGACCTTTTGGTCTTTGATATATGTTAGCATTTGTGGGAAGTTGATGCTGGGTCGACATCGGGCCTTACAGACTAGTATTTTGTGTTAATTGCCGTCATTTACATCTGACGACGATACAGCTCACCAATCTCCAATGTACGAGTTGTCACAGCGAAACAGCTCACCAATTACCAGTATACGAGTTGTCAGAGCATTTCCATCACAGCTCTCAAGATTTGTATCTAATGCCGCTTATGCCGGTGCTAGGGCCGTGTGGTCATATCATCCATGTTGCCACATGAACAGGTACAATAAAAGCGTACCTGAGATACAACACATATCACGAATCGTTAGATTCTTGGTATGTGCTTTAGAATAGGTTAACCAGAAGGCTATTCTGTGAAGTCATGTGACGCAGTCAGTGTGTCGGCACCTCTTCCCACTCCCTTATATGTGTTGTAATTTTTTCCTGTATATGGCGAGATTCTGCTGGTGGACGTTTCGTCTCCGAGGCCCGCCCCCTGTACAGACCTTTTGGTCTTTGATATATGTTGGCATTGTGGGAAGTTGATGCTGGGTCGACATCGGGCCTTACAGACTAGTCTTTTTGTGTTAAATGCCGTCATTTTCATCTGACGACGATACAGCTCACCAATCCCCAGTGTACGAGTTGTCACAGCGACACAGCTCACCGATTACCAATATACGAGTTGTCAGAGCATTTCCATCATAGCTCTCTAGATTTGTATCTAATACCGCTTATGCCGGTGCTAGGGGCCGGGTGGTCATATCATCCAAGTTACCACATGAACAGGTACAATAAAAACGTACCTGAGATACAACACATATCACGAATCGTTAGATTCTTGGTATGTGTTTTAGAATAGGATAACCAGAAGACTATTCTGGTGAAGTCATGTGACGCAGTCAGTATGTCGGCACCTCTTCCCACTTCCCTTATATGTGTTGTAACAGAAGATCTGCTCCGTTTTTATGATATGGAAAAATGGAAAATGATCAGTAATGTCTGTCATGAAAATACCCGAAAGGAGATTGTCT
This sequence comes from Hanleya hanleyi, assembly GCA_036873755.1. Classification (NCBI taxonomy): domain Eukaryota; kingdom Metazoa; phylum Mollusca; class Polyplacophora; order Lepidopleurida; family Hanleyidae; genus Hanleya; species Hanleya hanleyi. The sequence continues at coordinate 68,531 of JAVTVY010019275.1, read as the reverse complement.
TCATGAAAATTTGTAAATATATTATCAATGAATGTTGACGAATTTCGTCGTACTCTCGTTGGTTTAGTAATTTGTGGAAAGAAATAGTGTAACTTTAAAATATCGAAGTATTCTTTTGAAGGTGTATGACGGTCGGTTTTAAAGAGATCAATATTAAAATCCCCCATTAGTATACAATTATTTTTTTCGATGTCCGGAGTTTTAAGAGTAGAAAGGAGAAATCGGTTAAAAACATTAACGTCTTTATCAGGGTGTCTGTAAAGTAAGCCAACTAAGTAGGTTTTATCACCCCAGACTAGTTCTAGAAATAAGGACTCATATTCACCTTCATCGTCAAGATGGGAGAGGTCATCACGTACTTTACAGCACTTTATGCTTTCGTGAACATAGAAAATTAACCCACCTCTCCTTCTTTTCTTTCTTGATGACGCATAGGGTTTGTAGCCAGACAAATCAAATAAATCTTCAATTGTAGGATTCAGCCAACTTTCTGAAAATCCTAAGACGGAAAATTGATGCTTTAAGTTATGGACAAAGCCTGTAATTTCGGAAAAATGCTTGTTCAGACTTCGTGCATTCATATGTAGAAAGGACAATGTGTTGTTATTAGTAATAGAGGGTGAACTGTTAATTTCATCGAGAAAGGTCGTTTCAGAAAAATGCTTTGACTGATGAATATTAATATTTTGCCAATGCGCAATTTCGAAATCGTTATCGTCTGTTGGGGCTTTACAGTGGTCGATATCATTTAGCTGAATGGGATTAAAGCAAAGATTATCTATGAAATCAAAGTTTGTGTTGGATTTAGAAGCAGATGAACGGCTAATTTGCCCTGGTATTTCTTCATTAAAAAACGGGAGATGTGTTACAAGATTCGATTGTGGAACGTCTGTCTCAGTAGTATTGTTATTATCCATATTGCAAGGATTGGGTGCACACAAACTGGTCCATAATTATCGCAGTGCTGAACAGAAAACTAGTATAGACAATTTGACAATTAATTTTGAGCAAACAAACAAACATATATACAGATACAAAATACAGGACTGAGAGAAAACTATGTACATATATGGCTATACATAATGGCAATTGCCAAAACATGTAATGTGGACGTCTGTCCGATCAATAAATGTCACTGTATCGTTGATTACGTAATTACACGGTAACTAACAAGCTGGTGTGGTAGACATATAGTCTGGCGCCGAATACACTGGAATATGAACAAGCGTTCCCGAGCTTTGTAGTTGAAGAGAGGTTTTGGAAGAGATTGAAGAAATCAGTAAAAATAGATAGAAAGCTATTATGGCGTGCAAGCCCTGGGCGGGAGAAGTTGAATGAATTGAGGGAGCAGAACAAGATTCATATTCAGATACATTGTACCGGGTCTGTAGTTCATGTAACACGACATTAATTGTGCTATGTATTGCGAAAAAAGGAGCGATAACTATTATCCAGATGATTTGCAGCACAATAAAGCGTGTCACACGAGTTACATGCCTGGCACCGCGCTTATCTTACATTCATTATTGTGTCCGGCAAATACCTTCCACGATGAAGAATATATAGCATGTGCGTACAAGTAGTTCAGATTATAGCTGAATTGCAGATTTAGAAATAACACAACCTGAGTTCGTCAAACGGTTCACTAATACTGTACATAGAACACATGTAGGTATATAAATATGAAGTTCTGGATATAGTTCATATCTTTACATTAGTCAGCACTAGTCAAACGCACGATCAGATCACTGTATATATAATTATATCACATGATGATACATGTATATGTTGGCAAGTTCTGGACAATTATTTGGTCAGATTAAACGTGGCCCCATTATAGTAATTTATCAACACTAGGGACCTGCAATATCACTGTATATACAAATATACATTTTTTTATCATGTAGGTACATGAATATGTGGCAAAGTTCTGGACAACTAGTTGATCAGATTACTCATGGCCTCATTAATTATAGCACTTTATCAACACTAGGGACCTGCACTATCACTGAATATATATCACATGTAGGTACATGAATATGTGGCAAAGTTCTGGACAATTGCTTGGTCAGATTACATGTGGCCTCATAGTAATTTATCAACACTAGGGACCTGCACTATCACTGAATATATATCACATGTAGGTACATGTATATATGGCAAAGTTCTGGACAATTTCTTGATCAGATTACATGTGGCCTCATTATAGCAATTTATCAACACTCGGGACCTGCGCTATCACTGTATATATATCACATATAGGTACATGTTTTATGGCAAAGTTCTGGACAATTACTTGATCAGATTACATGTGGCCTCATTATAGCAATTCATCAACACTTAGGGACCTGCACTATCACTGTATATATATCACATATAGGTACATGTTTTTATGGCAAAGTTCTGGACAATTACTTGATCAGATTACATGTGGCTTCATTATAGCAATTTATCAACACTAGGGACCTGCACTATCACTGAATATATATCACATGTAGGTACATGTATATATAGCAAAGTTCTGGACAATTACTTGATCAGATTACATGTGGCCTCATTATAGCAATTTATCAACACTTAGGGACCTGCACTATCACTGTATATATATATATATCACATATAGGTACATGTTGTTATGGCAGAGTTTTGGACAATTACTTGATCAGATTTCATGTGGCCTCATTATAGCAATTTATCAGCACTTGGGGACCTGCACTATCACTGAATATTTATCACATATAGGTACATGTTTTTATGGCAAAGTTCTGGGCAATTACTTGATCAGATTACATGTGGCCTCATAGTAATTTATCAACACTATAGGGACCTGCACTATCACTGAATATATATCACATATAGGTACATGTATATATGGCAAAGTTCTGGACAATTACTTGATCAGATTACATGTGGCCTCGTAGTAATTGATCAACACTAGGGACCTGCACTATCACTGTATATATATCACATATAGGTACACGTATATATGGCAAAGTTCTGGACAATTACTTGATCAGATTACATGTGGCCTCATTATAGCAATTTATCAACACTAGGGACCTGCACTATCACTGTATATATATCACATATAGGTACATGTATATATGGCAAAGTTCTGGACAAGTAGTTGATCAGCTTACATGTGGTCCCATTATATTAATTTATCAACACTATCACACTAATTATCAGTACAATGCATCCTCGGATATAGAACACGTACATATTTGTCAATAAGGAGAGAAGTTCACCAGCAAGTTCACCAGGGACCTGCACTATCATTATATATATATACATCACAGGTAGGTACATGTATATATGACAATGTTCTGAACAAAATAGTTAATCAAATCACATGTGACCTCAATATAGTGATTTAATAGCACCAGAGACCTGCACGATCACTTTATATGTTTCACATGTAGGTACATGTATATGTGGCAAAGTTCTGAACAAAATAGTTCATCAAATCACTAGGGCCTCATTATAGTAATTTAATAGCACAACATACCTGCACTATCACTGTAATTTAATAGAACTAAAGACCTGTACTATCACTGTCTATATTTCACATGTAGGGACATGTATATGTAGCAGAATTTTGGGCAATTAGTTGATCAAATTCCATGCGACCTCATTATAGTAATCCACCAACACTAGGGACCTGCACTATACTGTATATATATATCACATGTAGGTACATGTATATGTGACGAATTTGCGAACAAAATAGTTGATCAAATTACCTGTGGCCTCATTATAGTAATTTATCAGGACTAATGACCTGCACTATCACTGCACATATATCACATGTAGGTACATGTATATGTGGCAAGGTTCTGAACAAAATAGTTGATCAAATTACATGTGACCTCATTATAATAATTTATCAGGACTAATGACCTGCACTATCACTGTACATATATCACATGTAGGTACATGTATATGTGGCAAGGTTCTGAACAAAATAGTTGATCAAATTACATGTGGCCACATTATAGTAATTTATCAGGACTAATGACCTGCACTATCACTGTACATATATCACATGTAGGTACATGTATATGTGGCAAGGTTCTGAACAAAATAGTTGATCAAATTACATGTGGCCTCATTATAGTAATTTATCAGGACTAATGACCTGCACTATCACTGTACGTATATCACATGTTGGTACAGTGATGTCGGCAGTTCCGACCCAGTGTCAGTTCCGACCCACTTCCCAAAATATTGCTTCTTGTCATAACCATGATCACGCGAAATCATACAACATTTGGTGTATTCAAGCAAGTTGGTCAACCTCTCAACCATGGTTAAATTATATTATGCATTCACTGATTTTGGTAGGAGACAGCTTTGCAGACCCACTCCATACACACGACTACATCGGTCTAAGTACAAACACCAGGACTCGCCGTTGGTCAAAAACTCTGTCGTCTGCCAGCGCTTCCGATCAAAGTTTTGATGTTTTGTTTCTCACATATAATTACCATATGGTATATGTATCTGTCATAAATTTATTTACTGGGGTGTCTCTCTAAAGTCTACCTGCCCCATTGTTGACATCAACTGACGGACCCAGTTCCGAACCGCCATCATCCATGGATGGCCAAGCTGGGTCGTACCATGGCCTGAAAATGTCTTGCGAACGCAGCGCTCACTACGTAAAATCGTAACTCAAGTGATGATTAGCATTTCTTCTCTTTAATCTGTTATTCAGAGGTAAAATAAGTAGAAGTACCGTTGATTTATCATCATTTTCGAGTGAGTATACGCTTATTGGCCATCGGAGTTATTTCAGTGTCCAATATATCTTGCTAATATGATTAGCTCGACCATATCACTATCACCACAACCCGCATATCTTTAACGTAAGATGTTCACTTATGAGATGAAGACATTCAAAACGAAATATCCAGCTAGGACCCTATTTTGGCGGAATATTTATCATGTTGACGATTAGATTTGTTTATATCTCGGTCAAAGGTCAATGTCAAAACGAGGCTGGATCGGAACTGGCGACAGTGGGTCGGAACTGACACCTCTCATTATGAAATGTAATTTTATTTTCCCTGCAGTTCAATTTATCCCCAGCTAAGTTAGTTTGTTAATAAAGGCTATGGACAATTGTACGGCGATTGAGATAATGAATATGCCAATCAAACCCTTTCCTTCTGAAACAGATGCAAATTTCACTTTGGTGGGTCGGAACTGGCGACTCGTCTGTACATGTATATGTGGCAAGGTTCTGAACAAATAGTTGATCAAATTACATGTGGATACATTATCTATCATGGGTAAGTAAATTATACGCATGATACATTATCTATCATGGGTAAGTAAATTATATGCATGAAGCCCCTTGCGATATCTGTGTATATAATCACATGTAGGTAAATGTAGGACTTGAGGAATGTTCTGGACAATAGTTCGACGGATTAGATGTATTCATATTATCTCTGATTTATTTGTCAGCACCAAGGAGCTGCACTATGTGTGTAGGTACATGTATTATGCAATGTGCACAATAGTTCATCTATTTACATGTAGCGGCATTACTATTCTATGGTTACCGATACTAGCATTGTCACTGTCTTCGCGGATATCTCGACTGCATTTTGTTTAGGATAGATGACATACTTATCATCAGGTAAGCATTGTGAGTCACATTAACAAATTCAGAAAATCATACCTAGGAAATGTCTGTGTCGTACTTCTTCCATGCATCTTTAAAGCTTTTGCGTACTTCAAGCCAAACAAGGGCCCCTCTCTCTCGTATGCGAGTATGTAGTTGTCTCTCCTCTCTCAGTTTGTAGGCGAGCGGTCTTCCCACAACACAAACACAACAATTATCATCTGACCTTCCTGTGTCGGCGATTCGCCATATTTCGGGAGCCTATGTGCATGTTTTATAAGCATCGATTTTGCACGATCCGACGGTAGTTTTAGATCTTCTTCTGCAAAATGCCTCACTTTCCGTATGGTTTCAACGAAGGAAGTTTCATATCCTGGAATTCCATAAATCAGTAGATTGTACTTGCGGTCGTGCACCTCCTGGGCTAGGATATTTTTTTTCACGTCGTCAAGTTCAGTCTCTGTTTTGGTGATACGGCTGTCAAGCTGTTTAAATTTTTCCTCAAACTCCGGTAGCTTGGAGAGAAGATCTTCGATACGACCATCAATTTTACTAGATAATCTATCCTCCATATCAGTAAGGAGTTTCTTTAAATCACTCATACTGGCAGACGAATTGTCTCCAGATTTTTGTTGAGTGGCCATTGTGAAAACCGGTTCAGGTTCGTTAGGGCGTGCACAGGGTTCTTCACCAACAGAGATCTCCGCGGCTTTACTTCTTGTTATAGTCTTCCCAATTTCACCTCCAAGACCAGCGTCAGATTTTTTGGAAGCAGATTTGTCCTTTGGCATGTTACCGGCTATTTAAGAATAATTCTTGTAAAAATTTCCTAAAAGATTTGTGGAGCGATCAAACCGTGACCTCCTTCCAGCCGCCATCTTGAATCTCCTAAATCTCTTGCAATATGTTGTGCTACATGTAAATTTCTAATTTTTATCTAATCAATCCATCACTGTGATACATATTTGTAATCTAGACTGTATACGTTTGTACTCCCATATAAATCTATTTCTAGTCGCTAGTCTACAGGCATATGTACCAAATTTGGAGTTTGTGATCATTTCGGGTCAATTCTAAATTATTTTCTAAAATTTATGCAGATAAAGAATTTCGATGTTGCCATTTTTTTCTTCAAACTCTAGTGTGGCCGTTTGGGATTTCAAAATGGTCGCCATCTGAAACCTATTTTCACCAGTTCTAATTTTCTCAACGCGATATAACCATTATTCCATTGGTCGCCTACATCTAAATGTTCAAGGTCACCAGAAGTGGCACCACAGGCGTCTTAAACTATCAAACATCTTGGCTTTCAAGATGGCGGACATGCCAAACCTATATGTGGCGATATAGCTTCGCCAAAATTAGAGTTTGTTTATATACATCTAAATTGAATTTTTTACACAGGATACTGGGAGATATAAAGATGAGACATCAACTGTGATATATGTTCATCGATGATTGATAAACGAATTAAATTGTGGCACCATCGGATGCATTGAACCTACATTTGAGTGTAGACAGTGAAAGTTGTAGACCCTAAAAGTTGTCAGATAAATAAAATGTAAGCTGCAGATGACATCCATATCCAAATTGGCCAGCATTAAAGTATGTCTGTTGCTTCATCATCTGAAGCTTTATCTCTAGAAACGTGGGTATAGCCATTGAAATCAAGTTTATAATGGATTTAGATAAAGCCACTGGAATCAAGTTAATAATGGGTTTAGATAAGGATATTGAACAAAATAGGTTTCAAATGGCGTCCATCTTCGAATACAAGAAGGACGATGGTACGAAATAATTTTGGAGTCACGACATGAAGCATTGCCGTTGAAAATGTGAATGGCGGCCATGTTGAAATCCAAAATCACCACAAGTCTGAGGTGCCACCAGCTGATACCTTGACCCTATAGTGGGTGGAGCCACTGGAATAATGTCCACAACTCGTTTAGGCAACGAGATATTGACGAAATATGTTTCAGATGGCGTCGATCATCCCAGGATGGCAACATCGAAATCCGTGATCAACATAAATGTTAATATTATTTTAGCCGTGTTGCCAAGAATAGACTCAGAATGCCTACAAGCATAAGTTTACACAAACGTGTATGAAGGATTTCTGGTCATTCCAAAGACTCTGTAATTGTGAGGATAGCTTGTTTAATAGATCTGTTCCTAATTTTGTCCTTGTTTATACGTTCTCCTGACCTGACGACTAATAGGTCATTAGTATCATTAGAGCTCACGTTTTGATGTTTAACATGCTTTGACTCGACCTGGTCATCTTCTTTGTTATCCCATTTACTTGAAGTCCTATCACGAAATGTATTGTCATTTTCTCATTTATCAAGCTTCTCACGCAGGTATTTCTTCGTTAGTTTCTAAGGATATACGATGAACAAAACAACTGATCTTCACGTTGACCTATTTTGGGAGTCTTCTATTGACCCATATAATATAAATGAAATCCAATTTCCTTTGACGATCGAAAGTAGCTTGAGAAAGGATTATCGGTAAGGACCTGCGAATGAAGTGGATTTCAACAAATGAATGAAGTGTGTATTTCGGGTTTAACGGCAGATAAGATAAGATAAGATAAGATAAGATAAGCTTTATTTAGAGTCGGGTTTATCTTATCTTATCTTATCAGATAGCCAAGTTGCTTTCGGGTAGGAATACTGCCTCAATTGAGATATTAAATCTACCGGGCCTGGTGGTGGTGGTGGTGGTGGTGCGGGGTATCATGCCCCTTACCACCTGTAGAATTTTCTATTCTTTTTCCGGAACCACAAACAATAAAAACTGACACTCCTCTAAATACACGATCGACCGCCACCCACAAGTATTCCATGAACTTGCACAGCTGCAATAAAAGCGCGGCTGAGTTACTAAGGCTACGTCCGAGAATCCACCGTATTCTCAGGTCTGAATGTTAGATGTCGTACAATTACTTTTCTGTAGAGTCACATGGTTGCTTTTTAGTCACCAGATGTCGTCAATTTTTCCCACCTCTTGCATATCGCTCCAATTTATTACCTCTATATGGTAGGGTTCTGCTGGTGGACTGTTAGTCCCCGAGGCCCGCCCTCTGTATATTTAAGGGAAATTCAAGCCGTACGACGTCGGACATTACAGGTAGTTTTTCTAGGTTTCTTGAATTTTGCAGGTTACCCAAGTGGTGCATTCCACACCTAAATCACGTGCGGTTAAAAATAGACATGGGTTCGAGTCTTCGGCCTTAAATATATGTAAAAATGTTAACAAAACCCCCGTAAAAGTATATATTTTCCGAATGGGCACACCCATGCCATTATTCCAGGAGACAAGTGAGCTATTCAAATTGAAAAGGATAGACGCGCAATCCTCCTTAAACCTTCTTCAACTTTTCTGAAAAACTCCATAAAATGTACAAAAATGTGTGAAATTCGACCCACCATCCAGAGAAAACAAGCAAAATCATTTTCTTGTTAGACATGTGAAAGTTTCTCCGTCCAACGGGCATTTTAAAAAGGGGGAAAAACAGGGGTCGACGTACTCGTTTTTTGTGAAATTTTATCGCCGTAAAGGAATCACCGTTTTCGTTCCCCGAAAAAGTGAGGATTTTGGCCTGTCATATATTCAATTCCGGAAACGATTAACTCTGTAGTGGCGCAAATGTGCGATAAGCAAGCAATTGTTACATCTTCGTTTGAAGAAATGATTACGTCCAGCAGGGTGATACCATAGATATCAGTTAGTAGAAAGGGAAGAAGAATTATCATGCTGTCAAAAACAGGCGAGCTTCCTTATTATAAAATTAGGGAGAGGCCATTTGTACGAAATCGTGGCAAGTGTGGGGTGCATCCTTAAAGGCTAGGGTGTTTTCTCAGAATTTCTGCTCTCAACGCTATGCCAATCTGGAGGTGTTTGCTAGTTTCGTGGAATGCGACAATTGCTTGTAGTATGCAGTTTTATCGGATATCCCGTCAATCACTTTCCCCCTACCATCTTTGTTTTTGCGACTTTCGCTAAAAAATCATGCGTTTACGAGCTCAATAAGAATATCATAGCATTATGCTTTGACCGTGACAATGCAACCCATGTACAAAGATCGGGAGCGTTGAATGAGGCATGAGAAGCAAAATAAACACAAAAATAGCTGAAATTCGAGACAAATTGTCAATAATTTTCATCCCGACTTTTCCAAAAGATTGGGATATGGGAGTACAAACTCCGATATAAAAGGGACAAAACCAGAATAATACGCTCTCAGTCACTTTAGATCAGGGTTCTAGTGTGATCCGTATTGAAAATTAATCACTTTGACATTCACATTGACAATAATGGGACATACAGGTCCACAAAATAATTCTGCATATTGAAACTTGTTTTTGTAACGAAATCTTCTTTCTATAAATACTGCGCCACTTACGTTACTCAGATAAAAAGCACACAGTGAGAGAACGTAGACTGTAAATCCATTAGGAACGGTGATTCATAGGTTGCGTTGGACGAAGACATTCAACAATTAAAGCTCACGTGATTTCAGGAAGAAGATGACATTTAGAGCAGAACTTCAGACTTGCATTTTTCCACGGTTTGCAAAATTCACGAGAAAGCATCCCGAAGTCAGGAATCTGGAATTTTAAAAAGGAATGCTTAGTTTACTTGTTGATCGAAATTTATAATCTCGGAAATTAAAAGTAGGCCAATGTCCTCCTGAAACAATGGATATCTGGCATTCCAATTATATAGCAGATCTCGATTATTGCCACCACCTGATTAGTTCCGAGTTTGTATTACGAATCTTTCCGACTCAAGGTGACCATTAAATACTAGCATGCTGCTTCAGGGAGCAGATCAATAAATCTCGGTTCAGCTTAGGTAGAGGCTTAACAAATGTTCGCTTTTAAATTGAAGTTATGTGAAAAGCCCCATTGTTGTGACAGTAATCGATCTCAATTTAATGAACGAGGTTGTGCCACATTCACTAAGATGTCTTTTCACAGCGGACGCTGCTTAATTGCCATGAATTGTCTATCTCCCAGTCGTTGTCCATGCAGAAGTTCTGCAAAAGAGAAGAGATCGCCAGTGCTCAATAACGCTGACACGATATCATGACGTTTTCTCGTCAATTTCTCCATCCAAATACATTTTCAGGTCGTTTCTATAGTGCATTGTATCTCAAGTCACGATCGGATTGTGTCTGTACGTATCGACACCATGAATATCTCGTATTGCACAATCTCCATACGACACTTGAACCAGGGTTAAGCGGAAATACACAAAGCTACGAGGTGTAGCGCCATAGTCTGTGCATGCTAGTAGCATATTTTGTCAGCAGTTAATTCCCATTGATCCGCCATCCTTTCCACGTATGATTACGCATATCAGCTAGACATAATGATCGTACATATCCCGTTCTAGATTTACTGTGATTACGATTCGACGTCCTTTATCAATGCGCTTATGAACGCGGAATTTCTTTATGGACAACGATTGCCGATTGATTGTCAGATCAGAAGCTCTAAACGTTTTCGATCAGTCAAAAAACTGGTATTCTATGGTGCTCTACTCAAAGGTCTGAGCCATTAATACATTATCATCTTTGATGGGTAGCTTAAAGTTTCGGTTCAATCCAATTCATTTAATTGCGCAAAACTTCAAATAAAGGTTGCATACACTAACCGAAGCTTGCACAACTGACATACAATTCATACGGGATAAATTATCTACACAGAGCATTAAGATGGACAGTGAAAATATACGATATATATTGAAGCTCTGCAATGTCACTTGTCACAATGTAGACTGACAGAAACATCTCGCAAACGTGTCTTTTTACAGCCGAACAGACCTTGGCAAACTTAATCAATAGACAGATATTTCATTCCATACTGATACAAATGCACGTGAGCATTAGATTTCTAACAGAGACAGTACTATATATTTTTTTTCAAAACTACTGTTGTTTTGAACAGGATGAACATTGTTTTGGTAATTAACCAGGGGTCCCTTTAGTGTTGCCTGAAAGATGCTTAAAATACACGCGAAAAGAAGGAAACTTTGCATGTAAAACATGTTTAGATTTCACGTAGGTAATCATGCTCTACGAAGCAGGATTCCTTCCGACATGACAGGAATATAGTCCATACTATGGTCCACAATTGACTGTGGGAACTGGATTATTTCACAAAACTATTCAGTGTGGGCCATAATTTTAATATTTGAGAAGTTGCCTTCGGGGAAATCCGAGAAAGCTTATGAGATGGGTGTCAATACGAAAGCCTCAATTAATCAAAACAGTATCAGGCAGTGCGACATTTCAGCGCGAGCGACGCATCCGATCAAATGCAAGAATGTGCATCGCACTGCGATATTATACAACAGCGGCAGTCATTGCATAATGGAATGTCGTCTATCATATGACAAGCATCTTCCTGATGGACCCATTACGATCCATTTTAGTAGATTAAACAGTGCTAGATCCTGACGTTTCCTGACGTCTCGCCAATTAGTCCAGATACCTGTATCCAAGGGGACAAATTTGACATCATAAGGGGATAAAATCATGAGATTAAAGACTATATTTAGCATTCGTCGACGTGCAGCCATCATGATCTGTTGAGTTCGCATTCCGGTACATTAACGGGCAACCCATTCAGATAACAACTAGAAGAGATTTCATATTTATTATTTGACAAATGTACTGTTCATATCTATTGCCAGTCTGCATTCAACAAACATATCTCTAAAAAACAAGGTATGTAAATTTTGGACCAATCCCATTTCCCAGCTTGGACTGTCATCTCGTGCATTGGTTTGACGGATGTAATCGTTTGTTCAACGTGTCCCCGGAATAAAGGCTAACCAATATTCTAATCTTAGCAACCAGTTAATAGTTGTCGTGCTCGTAGCTACAAAAACATTTTAAAAGCGTTAATTATTTCTGAAAGTTTTCTCTTCTTCTCTGCAATGTGACCCAGGACATAAGCTATAATCACACCCTTGGCATCCCAGGTACTTCTTGGCGACATACACAGTCAGTTCGTTAATAGTTTCCCCTGCAATCGACAAAAGCTTAGGAACTGGAAGTGATCTACCCGTAGTATGTGATTTTTGCAGCGGGTACCTTGGGCTCAGTCCTTAGTCTACTTTGCAAACCTGTAATAGTTGCGTTTTAGGGCCTGATTGCATATGCACCGTCATTAGCTCATGAGAATGACATAATGACTAAAGCACTAGCACGAAATACCCGCAAATGGTAACTTTTTCAAATGCCTCTACGGGATTTCAAGTCGAGGAGATTTAATATGTGTTTCATTACTCTGCTATTGTCTTCGCCTGGCTCTCAGCAGGAAGAGGATAGATCAAGGACTGGATGACCTGTGTCAGAAAAATGTGACTGGGTCGTCGTGATATGACTGAAAAATTGCTGAAGGCGACGTTAATATCCTCAGTCCATTACTCTAATTGATTGGAACGGTAAAGAGTGAAATATTTCGCTTGAGTACAAATCAACAAAGTCAAAAAGTTTTGACATGAAATACAAGCGTCTAGTCTGTCACTCAGTATTCAGTCGTCGTCCATTAAAGAATTTTCGTGTCCAAATCCAAGTGTGAGTTGAAATATCGAGTCCCATTTCCCAACAATCATAACTTGGATAGTCGTGGTTCGTTATTCGAAACATATAAGTTTATATGCAAAGATGATTATGCTTGATCTGGGAGACACGAACTTGTCAACAATTGCATGTAACATTCGGACACGAGCAAAAATGAACAGGTAACGTAATCCGCTCCCATCCATAGGTCTCTCGCAATCCACAGCCTATACTTAGTCTTGAAACTGAAATATGTGTCTTTGGTGACAGAGCTTGGTAGGGCATCTATGGTTCGCTCTATGGCAGTTTTGTTTGCTTTCGCTCTTTGAATCCCTTAAGAGTTTTGACTTCTTCCTCTAATCGATGACTCGATTCACTGATTTGCCATAATATACATATATCTCCAACATAAAACCTGGCATCTATGAGCATGACGTAAGTAACCCAGGGTATTATAATGATTAGCTTAGGAACTCCTGATGTCACCCACATCCACTAGCAAACGAGAGTTACAATTTGAATTCCAATGCATGTTTAACACCAAACTGGATAGAACCGATTTCACTTAATATTTTTTAATTTTTAAAAGATTTTACAACAGACGCATATTCTGGTTTGGGGGGATAACAGTAATATACGTGGAGAATTCGATATTGGCGCAGGAATTAAATGAGAAATGAGGCTATCTCCATGTCTAGCTTGAGCTACTAGAATTGCATATATTATTTGTTCCTACGAAGTAGGCTACCATCTGCAAATTGTCCGGTAGTCAGTCAGTGAGTGTGTGAGTGAGTGAGTCCATCCGAATCCTTTCGTCAGCAAAATAAGGAGAACAGTTGACATTAGAACCTTGATTTTTGGCATGAACATGCATTAGGGCATTATTACCAGCAAGTTCTGAGCTGACCGAATTCTGATGAAAATTTGATTTATAATTATTTTTTTATTATTTATTGATGGCTTAGCGAGTGTACTGTCATGTCCATCGGGAACCCTTGACTGTATGTTTCACTGTGACTTTTGAAGGTTCCCTGATACGGCATATCACGTTCTCGTAAAATCAAAGTTAAGCGACTTTGAGCCCGGTCAAAACTTGGATGGGTGGCCTCGTGCTGTACTGCTGGGCTGATAAGTGTCCAGGGTAATAGGAACTGAGGGCGATAATAGTTGCTACGCTAATGACTCACCAGCGGTGACATCTGGGAAAGTTAATAGTACCCACTGTCAATTAGAGACTGCTAAACAAATTCTCTCACCGTAGCACACAGGGTCCCCAAGTCATCTCTCGAGTACACACTTAAATCATATCAAACCCTACTTCGTAGGTCCTGTGACGTTAGTCACACTGCCATATATAGTGACCTCTTTTTCACGAATTATATGCATACTACGTGTTTGACTGTATCACTGCGTGAAAAGGCTAGATTCCATTCGGGAAACATTGAAAACTGGCTTGGAAAGTGCAACGTTACAATTACAAGTAGGTTTCCGATAAGTTTCTTGAATTGGAAACTGCCCTTCTCACTATGCATTCCAGTCGTATTAATTACGTGCGGCTCAATGCCAGATATAGATGCCTGACAGCCAGAAAATGATACTTTATACGCCGTTTTCTCCACCAAAAATAATGAAACCTGCCCTTTAAGTTAATCTTGACTTAGAATCCGTTCTAAACATTTCGTTGGTAGTTTATTCGAGCATTCTCACAACAACAGAGCTTTCCTGGGAGACAAAATATAAATATTCCGCCATATCTAAATTGTTCAATCAATGAAAAATCTCTACCGTTACATTCTCTGCATTCAGGGACACACTTCAGATAGAGGCGCGTGTTCTGATCTGACAGCTGATCACTTTTGTTGACAAAGATTGAATAACGGAAACCTGTGTCCCCGAACGTGAACCTGTGTCTCCGACCGTTCGTTCGTATTCTGTGGAATTTTATATTTTAATTAACTAAACATACTGGATGAAATGTGAAGGTCGCATTTTAAATAGCATCATTTGGAAAAGTGAAGCACGTCAATTTTATCTACATAGTTCGAAACAATCGAGCCAAATTTCATACGTTTTTATGACTGAGATTTCCATGCTTCTGGTTTTCATTTACCCACAGTCGAAAACACAAACTCTTCTGATATTTGTTCTGCAGCCACAGCACTGATGTGTATTGGAGGACCGGACCTGAAAACTACCTGTTTTGACGTAAATAAGCATTAAGGCCAATGCCTCCATTGAACCATCTGAACCCCAGATACAGACGATGGGAAAATTCTATTCAGTCTATTAATTTCACAGCAGCTGTTTGCATGCCAATAGCAAGTCAAGCGTTAGAGTCTCTTCTGTCAGCAAAGTGTTGGCGCCCTTAGGGCCTGCTAGAAATTCATAGGAGTGAGGACGGTGCATTTTAGGATGTTTTTGCTTTGTCTAGCTGTTCACAGTGGTACTTAATTTTCTGACTTGCCTACTTTCGCTCCCCAGCCAAAGTTCAAATGCCCAGGATGAATAGTTTTAAGAAATAAATGTTTTTTTTCTCATAAAACTGAAGAAATCCAGTCATTGTATTATTTTAAAAATATAAACAGATTAGAGGATATTAACTAATAGATATGCTACAAGCAATGAATGGCAAGCTTACAGTGTGCTCCACTCATCAGATGAAAATTTGGCTATTCATTATTAGATTTTCAAGGATAAAGTTTACCTAAGCAAACATTTATTCACCAAAATAGTGTCAGGTGGAGAAAGAATTGACACAGTATTGAAGGAAGCAAGTTTTCTGGTAGGTTTAGACCCCCATCAGGGATACACACCCTCATATTGCGTATTCCTTAGATTAGCTTCGCTATTCGGGCCTTACAGACTAGTCCTTTGTGTTAAATGCCATCCTTTTCATCTGACGACGATACAGCTCACCAATCCCCAGTTTACGAGTTGCCACAGCGACACAGCTCACCAATTACCAACATACGATTTGTCAGAGCATTTCCATCATAGCTCTCTAGATTTGTTTCTAATACCGTTTATGGCGGTGCTAGGGCCGTGTGGTCATGTCAGCCAAGTTGCATCATGAACAGGTACAATAAAAGCGTACCTGAGACACAACACAGACCACGAATCGTTAGATTCTTGGTATGTGCTTTAGAATAGGTTAACCAGAAGACTATACTGTGAGGTCATGTGGCTCTGTCAGTATATCGGCACCTCTTCCCACTTCCCTTATATGTGTTGTAATTTTGTTGTTTTGTACGTAGTACATAGAGTCGGATGCTACAATTGTTATACAAAATTTGTTTAGCAGATATGGAGCGAAGGATTTCTACACTTGTGGGTTTGGCTTTTACCGCATTTTTAACTTGCATACCCGCTTCATGAAACGAAAGAAATCTGTCTCGTGAAATGAGCTTTTGGAAAACTATTTCTTTTCATGAAATGCATTTAGGAGCTCTACGTGACTGACATTACATTTCTCTATGTTGCAGGTTCCTTTGCATAATTTGATCGGAACATTCGCGAAAATTCGATTCTTGTCCAATGCATGGCTAAATTTCTTCTCAATATTACTTGTCTAATAATGTTAATATCAAGACATCTCGGGAAAATCAGTAGGTCGATGAGAGTCTGGGAAGAGTTGTCGCCGAATGTGTGCCAGCAGCATTTCCGCTGAGTAAATTAAGTTGTCTGCTACTAGAATGAGATATTTAGCCATGAGATCGGCGTTCTCAACCCGAGAGAGGTGTCGTGATATACATGTACGGGAGTGTTCATGAATTCTGATTTTCTATGTAAACTGATCAATGTAATAGGGTCTGTGCTCTGATATATATCACGATTAACGCTACTACGCACAGAAGATATCTTGGAGATACTAAACCCCTGGAAGCAGAGAATAATCGATTCAGTATACCACATTTCATTGTTCGTGATTGTAATACAAAGGAACCAGCAATATTAACGGTCTCTTCCATGAGGTGAAAAAATAATCATCTATTGATGAATATTAGGCTCGTTAAAAATCGTTCGTTCATCATCATCTCCTGTCCAGAAAGGTAGAACGGTCAGGACGAGGTGGAGTTTATTTTCATTTTCACATGGTCTACAAAGAGCAAGGGTCAGTTGAATAAACGCAATGACAAGGCATCAATACCACAGCGCCAGAGACGAACGTATTCGAAATAAAATATTGGCACTGATGAAAGCGGAGATACACTGGATGTCTCTGTTTCATTGTCGAGCAAAAAACTAAGGACAACAAAATAGCATCACTTCGGCTAAATAGTATCTCGGCCACAGCGGCTGGTGCTGTGTTAGAAGAAATCAAAACCTTGACAGAGCAGTGTAGTTCTGGCGAAACAGAACGATTCTTGATTATTTCTTGACGGTTTATGAATTCCATTTGAATTCGAGTAGTGTACAATTTCAGGTGAACTATCATTAATCTATAAAATTCATGGGAATATCTTTTCCATAACACTATCGATGTAAATCATTTCGAATTAATAACACGATTGCAACCATATTTTTGTCAGTCGATATTCCCTGGTATCCTGCGTTTCCACGTCAAGCATCACTTACTGGCGTAAAGCCTAATAAGCTATTTACACGGGTTTGTTTCGAAAATGTCGGGCTATTGTATCTTTTTTTTTCAGAAAAGGCGCTTCCAATCGCTTCAAATGTATTATTTGAACATTCATTGCCACAAATCCACGATCCCTCGTCTTCCACAAGTGTCGCATGGACTTGAAAGCTAAGAGCATTGGATAACGGAATTGAGGTAACATGACATTGACGTACAAATGCATAATTTCTACCCTGCGCACTTATCTCAAAATGCTGCACGAACGCAAAAAATGATGGACCTCCCTTATGCATTCCTGAAACGCGTCCTAGTGACAATTTGTAAGATCACATTATGAGAAGAACTGTATTGCGAAAGGCACTTTGAAACAGCCAAAGCTTAAGACAACTGTCTTTCGTATTCATGCTTGTCCCAGTACGTAGGGAGGGTCAGACGGAGACTATACTATTAAGATCCGCCCGTGCATCCATTCGACTTCGTTTCCGGACAATAACTTCTGGAAAACTCAACGGATCTTGCTTGGATTTGCTTTTCGCGCTGATTCGCCGCTAAGTGGCGGATCCAAATTAAAATTTCATTTCCGGAACCTAAATTTCGGGAACCTGAACTGATTCCTTTCAAATTTCGTATGTGTTTAACTGACCTCAAGATCTCGCTTATAATGGGTTTTCACGCCTTAGGGTGGCGCCACCAGAGGCCAAAATAAAATTTTATTTTCGGGCAAAAAATTTTGAAATACCCGAACGGATTATTTTCCAATTTGCTACGTGGGTATATGTACCTTGCCTTAAGGTATGCCACCTTGCATACAATTTAAAATTTTGTTTCCGGAGAGTAGCTTCCAAAAACCTGAAGGGATTTTTTCCTTTTTCCAGATTGGTATATGGGTACCTTGCCCCAAGGTCTCGCTTGGGATTGTTTTTCACGCCGACTGGCATATAGCTGGCGCCACCTTGCGTACAATTCAAAATTTTGTTTCCGGAGAGTAGCTTCCGAAAACCGGAAGGGATTCTTTCCAGATTGGTATATGGTACATTGAATCATGATTTTTATTCTCCCCGATTCGCCCGTAGGTGCCACCGGGGGGGTTAAACTTTCGTTACTGAACAATAACTTTTGAAAACATGAACGATTTTTTTCCAAAGTTGGTATGTGGTTACCTTGCCTCAGCATCTCGCTTGGGATTATTTTTTACGTCTATCAGACTAAAGATGGCGCCACCTGTGGGCCAATTGAAATTTCGCTTCCGGACATTGCCTTTTGAAAACCTTAAGGGATTCTTCACAAATTTGGTATGTGGGTACCTTGCCTCAAGATCCAGCTAGTGATTGTAATTCACGCCAATATAATTGTGTTTGCGGACAATAACTTTTGAAAACCTGAGCGAAGTCTTTCCAAATTTACTATGTGGCTGAAAATTTTGTTTCCTAACAGTAGCTTCCGAAAACCTGAAGGGATTCTTTCCAGATTGGTGTATGAGTCCCTTGACTCATGATTTTTATTCGCCCCGATTCGTCCATAGGTGGCACCAGTGTTAAACGTTCGTTACTGAACAATAACTTTTGAATACATGAACGCATTGATCTTTTTTCTCCAAATTTCGTATGTGGATACCTTGCCTCAACATCTCGCTTGGGATTGTTTTTCACGTCAATCTGACAATGGATGGCGCCACCTGTGGGCCAAATTAAAATTTCACATCCGGACATTAACTTTTTGAAAATCTCAAGGGATTCTTTACAAATTTGGTACATGTACGTGGGTACCTCGCCTCAAGAATTAACTGGTGATTGTAATTCACGCCAATCTTCCCATAGGTGGCCCACTCATGGACCAAGTTATAATTTCGTTTACGGACTATAACTTTTGAAAAAAAAATCAAATTGTTTATGTGGGTACCGTGCCTCAATATCTCACTTGAGATTTTCATGCTGATCCACCTGTACATGTTGGTAATTGTGCCACCTGGGGGCTAGGCCAGAATGCAATGTATTCTAGAAAAGAAAATATGCCATTGTTTGTGTATCGAAATGTCTCCAGTTCACTGCCTGCCATCATCAAAGCACATTTGCGAATACAATTTGTATCAGACCCAAAAATCTTTGGAAGTGTTATCCCACCACTTTCATGAAATAAATGTTAAAATATTCTAAAAATTATTTGGCAAAATAACATATCTATCCCTCAGATTTTTTTTAATTTCCAATTGGTTTCCCCTTTAAATCCCCGTTTGGTACCAAAAGTATGAATGTATGTGAATATTGAAAAACTCAAAATGTCTTACGGAAGAACTTGATGCTTGTCACATACCGCACAGGCATGTATCCACATGGGATTTCTCGATTCGCTATACTACAATCCCTCATCAGGACCTTATTGGCCGTCTAAGCTCATTAATAGTATCTTTGTTCAAGAAAACTGTTCGCAGATATATTAATGTCAGAAGCCATAAAACATTATTTAGCTCTACTACCTACAAAGGATATCATTCATGGGTTGTTTCTTTGTTTATAGAGTTGCTTGAAGTTCTCATTAAAAATATCTATACGAAATTTGGCAACACAATATATCAACAGCATATGGGTATTTCAATGGGTACTAATTGTGCACTAATTGTGTTGACTGACCTGTATCCGTTCTCTTCTGAATATTACTATATACAGATGCTTTCAAAAACCGATCAATTCAAAGCCCGGCACATCATATTTAGGCATATATCTCTATGAAAAATGAAGCGGGTCTTCTCTCTCGTTTGAACAACGTAAACTACTCCTTTCTGGACAGTAATATTCCAATGGGACCTGCATATGGCGTAAACACATCTCGCCTAGCAGCATTTGCTAGATCCTGTGTTAAATGTGACGATTTCAATCAACGTCACAAAACACTATCGAAGAAACTTATAAAACAGGGCTATACCACCAAGCGCTTTCAATCAAAGTTTCTCACATTTGGCGATACATATCCGAGCGTAGCGTGCAAGATCTATGGTTACGTTTCGTAACTTGTGTTCCGCTTAACTCGGGGCTAGGGGTCGTATGAACCCATGTATTTTCAGTATCTCCATGGTGCTCATATGAATATCAGCAATCAAAGCCTGACTGAGATACATCATTTTCTAGATGATGAAACGAATATAATATGGATTAAGAATACTGATCAGCGATACGGATTTTATATTTTTGGAACATCATGATGTCTTGCCGAAAACTGTTGACCGCTTCTCTCTTGCAGGAAATTAGCCTGTGCTAATGCTGTTAATGGAATATGGACTAGGTCCTTGGATGATGGACGCGGATATTCTTTAATGGACGACGGCTGAATTATTAATGACGGACCAGACGTTTATAATTGTCAGATTCAGCCTCTCCTTATCACAGTGCATTTATCTCGTTTGCTTCAAAACGAAGAAACATTGAGATATCTGACAAATCGGTCCTCTGCAAAATTGTGTTCTTTTTTACGTGAAAATGTCCAATACCATTTTGTCTCCATTCTTGGAATTATTAATTTACTAGGCATTTTCAGGGAAGAACATTGCAAAGATAAAAAATCGGAAAAATCTGTCCAAATCCTTCTCTACTAAACGGTTTGTGTTTAGAATTTGTCATCAGATCCGCCATATTAGATTTCGTTACTTTTTCTGAATTAGAGATATACTGTGGCAAGTTTCAGCTTGCTCGCCTCAATAAGATTGGAAATAACGAAGCGGATATGAGGCTAACCATTCCCCTTCCGATTCTCATTTCGGGGCCAGAGGACACCACAAGGCTCAGAGCAAGTGGTACCCCTTCTGATATTGATCACTATGCCTCGAGTGATGGATATGCCAAGTTTGGTGCTTTAGTCCACCAGGTCACAATCTTTACGAACTATTACCCAAGCAATCTGTCTAATATTGAAAGGTCCCCTTGCAATCGTGCTGCGAATTCAGATTCATATTCATTGGAAAAATGTTAATATTAGGAGCTGATTCAATATATATCTGAAATAATAGGTAACTCGGAATATCGACCAGCCTTTTTCTTGTAAGCGGCAACATTGAATTTAGCTCAGCATTCTTCAAGTTACCAAAATGTATCTCACCGTGGTGATTTTCCCATTCGTTACAAGAATTATTAAGCATGAAAATTAAGGAAGCGTCTTCATTAATCGTTTTTCCTTCAATCGCGAATTTTCTTTGATTTTCTCGAAGAAATCCCGATCCTATCGGAAATTCGTCAAGCGAATGTCGATATTTTAAATGGAAAACCCCAAATCGTTTTCAAAATTCTCGATTGATTTTCTCGATATCGGTTTTTATTCGTTCTTTTTGGCCCATCGGGAATGAATCGTTTTTTTTTGTGATCGAGAGAATGTCGAGAAATTTAGATCGGGAAAGCCGCGAGAGAATATCGTGAAATCATCGAGAGGCGAATGAATACAATGAAGTCATTATCAGGCTAACACCTGTTTACGCCGCTGTGCGTGATTGATCTATATAGTATAGGTCAGGATAGAATTGAACTATTGCCGGCGTTTTTGCAATGAAAAACTAACGTATTACGTCCGTTGATATTTAAAAAAACTGAGTAGGCGTACAATATCATATATTCATTTGCAACGATCTGTTAATTTACCAAATTAATCAACGTAAGCAGATCAGTTCGGATTAGCTTGAAGTTGAACATCTGACTACCCCGTACGACCCATGAGTATAGCAGTATTTACAGTAATACGACACTTTAAACCACATGTTATCGCCGGCAGTTTACCTTTTTTGTTTATAGGAAATAATCGACAATTAAATCATTTTTACGTGTGTAAGTTACAACCGTAAGTCATGTAGAAAGGAAAAGAGTGTTAAGTCTACAGTGAAAGTCTAATTTTGCCGACATTAAATGATTACATGTAGTATCTGGACTTTTCTGATCTTCCGCGAAGGAATAATAATGCGTACTCCATACATGTCTTAAGGAATAATCACATACCGTTACATGATATTTGACGCCGTACGGCATTTGTCCGACAACATGAAGAATAACGACTTCTCTTTCCTCTTTACAGTTGTCGTGTACGCTATCAATGTATACTGAATTGCCTCATTGACTCCTTCCTTCACCACTTTTTTAAAGAATTTGACATACAAACGCAACTTGACTGGATGGGACACAATAATTATAAGCTCTACTGCTAATCGTTCACGTTACACTTGACGAAGATAATCCCGAAGCTGAACGAGGCTTCCGAGTGGTAGCCTTGTTTCCTAGCTTACTTGTATAGGTAAGCAATGTGACAGCAAGTTAGGGTACCAGGCTAGGCGAAGTCAACAGCGGCGCTACTTCCAATCGGTTTTTAATCGTTTTTGTTTCTCCGTTGAGGAAATTCTCGAAGGTTTCTCGACTGATTCTCGATATCGTTTTTCGAGAAATTTCTTTCGAATGAAAACCGATCAAAATAACGAAAACCGACTTCGCGAATCTTTCCAGGTTTTTGGAAAATCTCGATATCGAGACAAAAATATAGATTTCTCGACGAAAAACCGAACGATTTTTGGAGACGCTTCCTAAATTGCTGCAAGAAGGGGATATTTCTTTCCCATTGAGTTACCGTTCCTTCCCGGTCATCGATTATCAGTGCCTTTTAAATCCTGCATATAAGCCCCTGAACATTTCCATACGAACCTTATCGGGTGTCGAGAGCAAATTAAAGCAGGATGACATTCACCGTCCCTGGTAACATTAGGCCATTGCGCGTTGTGAGCAAGTGTCATTGTCGATCACAGTGTGTACATGAGTGGTCGCTTAAGTCGTCTGCTCTCGCACCGAACATAAGTGTATCAAATATTTCTCAGGTCGAGGATGCTCTTTAGGCGTTGCTTCTTGTCGTGAAATAAAGCAGGTAACATAGAGAGTGTGTTTCCATGCGCTGCTAATTGGCTGTATCAAGTTTTCCGACAACACTTGATGACTATTAAACCATGAAGCTGTATGATCAGAATCCTAATTATGTGGGTTCGATTAACCTCAAAGGGCAATTAACCTCGATGTTATAAATAACACGTTCTTCATCGTGAGAGATATTTTTTCTGTACATACGAAAAATGATACGCGTAACAGCGATTCCAGTTGTCTGTCCATAGAAATGTTTACACTTTGACATAACAGTAATATGCATGTGTGACAGGTTAAGCTACAAGACTCATACATATACATGTATGCTGTTATTGAACGGTGCTTCACCATGTTTATTTCTACGCAGAATCAAAAGCATGTGTACACCAGTAACGCGGATATTCATTGTTCTATAACTTAAATTCCCTTTATAAAATCTGGATAGTATTATCATTTCGTCGTTTTTTCTCCAGACGAAAGCTTTCACTCTCATTATTTTCCAGTGATTTGTTATGCCGTTTTAAACCACGGATTTCTTCGACTCATATATTCAGAACATATGATCAACTGAGTCATGCGCGACTGCATCGTACTGGGCTGAGCTGTTTGGATTCAAATTTCAGCTAACTCTATATTCAGATCGGAATATTATAAATATGGCGCAGCAATATAGGGCTCGATAAATCGGGAAGTGTTCGTGCCCTTATGACATTTCAATTAGGTCCAAAGGACGTCGGAACTTTCCTAACTAGATACACTTGAGTTCCGGGGAAATCAGATATTGTACGAAACTGATAACAAAGGGCTATCACGGAGTGTGACCGGAGACTCGCAGGCTTATTAAAGTTCAACCGCCTGCGAAAATACAGTCAAGCGTTTAGGACCTTTCGAGTGGTTCTCGATTAATTTGGTTTCAGAGAGATGGTGTGCATTCCCACAATCGCCGAGACACCAAATATCATAACACCATCTAAACTAGAGCTCAGAGCGTGGTATATATTTTAGATTGATACATGCTTGGATTCACGGACGATCAGGATAGAAATGTCAAAGGACATTCCGCTCGATGTGTTAGGCTGTGAGAGTGACCGAGGGATCACGTGGCATTTGTAACCTGTCATAAGGCACGCCCAATACATGGAAACCCCGGTTAGGCTGAACTCGTCACTAATAGAAACAAAAGGTTTCTCAGCGCTTTCACCTCCAGAAATATGTTTGTGCAACATGTCAAAGGACTTCGTCCGTGGGGAAATCCATACAACTTGGAAATGCAATATGGCGGCCTACTCGCATAAATATAACCAAAGCCCATAATATAAATAGAGGAATAAATATGATTTAAGGCTTTCATGTGCATTTGATGGTATCAGTAAACAATATGTCAAATTGAAGACATGGTAAGTCATGTATGGCATAATTGAATAATAGTCGATCTATAACAATGAATAGAAAAACGAAACTTTCAGCCAGAGATGGAAGGAAATAATATTGTCATAGCTTTTTAACACACAGATTAGAAATGAAGACGTTCATATGCAACTGTTTGCATTTTTACCTTGTAACATCCATAAGCAGGGGTATAGAATTATGTTAGATGAAGTTTCAAATAATTCAAGACATGAGTTTTCATGCCCATTTTCCGTCGTAATTCTAGAATACAGCATGATACATACAAAAAGAAGTCATACACGAGCCTCTCAACAGATTGCATATATTAGCCATGCTAAACCCCCTGATCAAAGGATAATGGGTAAATTCATAATGGTGACCATAAATATATGAAAAATGATGTTTTCGTCATTTTTCTTCAAAATTCCAGTTTTATGTGAGGAAAATTGGGCAAAAATACTGTTTTATTTCACATCAGATTATTATTTTCTTATTCATCACTCAATTTTTGCGAAGAATTCACTTAAGTAAAAAGGTTTGAATAAAAAATCGACAAAAGAAAAAGCCATTTTTGAAAATGGCGTCACTGTGGTGTGATCAAAGCGATCATCTTCGATTTATTTGTTATATTTTCTGGTAGAGTTTGACCCAGGGTATAGTTTGGCAACTTTCAGCCTCTTTCATAATTCCTAGCTCAAAAGGTAAGAAAAATATTGGGGGAGGGGGCGAAGTGGCCCCTCCCCGATGCTGGTTCATTGCTTGTTCTTTCGTTTTCATAATACTCGCAAAAATTGTTGTCCGAAACTGCTATTTCATGTAAAAATAAATTTGCGACTAGTGTCCTAATATATCACCATCGCTTTATCTAATCTGTATACCTAATAACGTTCAACTGGTGCTGGCGGCCTCGTGGACAGGTCATTTAAGATGTCCACATGCTTCTCCACAATACAAGCTTGGCTGGGATACAAATAATCACAGCGATAACGTTTGGCTGTTGTGATGTTTTTAGAAATGTACAGTCAGTACATTTGTACGGAAGCCCCCAGGAGACATGGGAGAAAAATGGCATTGCTATGTCGTGCGCACGAGATAGACGCCATCTCGTGCGCACGAGTTAGTCGTCCCCAGGAGACTTGGGAGAACAAAAAATTGGCATGGTTATGTCGTGCGCACGAGACAGAGACGAGTCGGCATCGTTTTCTACCATCCTTTTAATGTTGCGTTTAAATGTGTAGAATGTTGTATTTTTTTTCCTGGAGTTTGGAAGAAATTGTAGTATTTACTGGCAATGTAAAGTACTGTTCTCATGTCAGTTCAATTTTGCTAGCATATAGACAAAAGATTCACGATTGAGAAGATCATAACACCCTTCTTTTCATTTACAAGAACCGGGAGACTCCTGGGGAGTGGTGGAGTCCTACATGTATGTATAGCTTCTCCGAGTCTCCGAGGATTTTTTTCTGCCCAGTCTGTTGGAATACTTTTTATGGTTTTTCAGTCCAAAAAAGTTCCTTTGATCCTGTATATTTTCCTCACAGTGGCAAACTCTAACATTTTTTCCATTTTCGTTTGCAAGGTAGGCAAATATCGCGTATAATTATTATACCTATGTTTGACGACAAATATATGGAAACATGAAATTGCTGTTATATCATAGTGGCGTGTTGGGAATATGATCTATGGATGTTGGATTAATTCGTCTTTGGACATTGAGCCAAGATTGGAATGTATCTTTCCAAGATGGATTTGTGTGGTTTTGTATTATTTGTCGAAGGTATTCGGGGACAACAGTGTGAATTTTGTCATAGGTTGCCATTTTTGTTACGCGCCTATCAACTTTCTTCTCCAGTTGGTTATTTTTTTCAAAGACTGCGTGGTGTTGACCAGATTCGATACTCGCAATCCACCAAGATTGTAATCTTGGTTTATGATTATTCTTTTAAATCCATCATTCTGTCCAGATAGATTTGTATAATACTGTATTAATCTCCTGGAACAGATGGAACTGACAGCGAAAGGAAGAGATATACGAGTTTAAATTTCTTGGATGTCTTCGAGTTAAATTTATTTTTCAAAACTTGTGAAACTCTGTCCTAGTGAAGTGAATGCCGAGCACAATAAAATCGTTAACCCAGTCCAGTTTATTTCTTTGCACATTTTGTATATTTGTATTTTTGTTTTCATGAATGCAAAATGCGGCATGAAAAACATTTTCTTGTAACAATAAGTAATTGATATGGAAGAGACCGATATATGTAGTTGAGTATGCATAAATATCAGAAATGACAAATAAAAACGGTAAGTTGGTTTATTGAAAATTTGTATATATATTCTGACCATCCGACCTTTGAGCGTTGTTATAATTTCGAGATATCTATCTTCATACCGGTACCCTCATATTTTAGCCAGCTTTTGTAACGTTTACATTAAATTTCTACCTAGAAATTCGTCACTCTTTGCCTGGCCCCACAGAATGCATTGACTAAGAAAGTTAGTTTTGCTATCTACTGTCCCAGGTCTGACATTGGTCAGTAATATCGCCGTTGTCATATCTCAATATTTCGTGACACATTTTCACCAAATTTTGTCCTTTACATTCGCGGCATTTTGTCCAGCTCTGTTGATGCCAATGATTTTGAACGTTTGCTTTGTATCTAGTGATCTTTATCTATTAACGGTCAATGGTACCCCAACATATTATAATAGCACATAAACAAATCCAACATTTGAATAAAATTCAGGTAAATAGGTAGGGAAATTAATGTTTTTGTCATTTTTTCCCCATCTGATAGCAAAACCAATTTGACTGACCGATTATATAATATTAATATCATTATAGATTTGTCTTTCCTTTTTGTATCTGTTCCTACGGGACTTTCTTCAATTTGTTTGTGGGTCATCATAATTGATACACTTTGGTTGTAACATAACATTGTCGCATCAAAACATGTTGAACTTGGAATCTCCATTATACCAACTGTTGGGCCTTCACAGACACCTAATCCGAATACAAATTGGCCAATCTACTTTAGATGTCATTTTGGAAGAAGGCCATGATGCATTGGAGTTTTTAGGTTTACAGAATTGGATATAACCTTTCTGGCTAAATCCCTATTTAATAGTATTTTATTATTTTGTAGATCCTTTAGTATTCTAAACAGGTGAACTAGTGCAGATTTCCAAAAATAATTTTGTCAAGTAAACTATTTCCCAGTGTTAATATCATGGCAAGAAGATTATTCTGGAACCAGAGATAAGTAATCTTAGATTTTTTTTGCAGGATCCATAACTCTTGTGGTCCATAGTTCTTGTGATCCACTGTGATCACGGTGATATAGAGACTTCTGATAGAGAAGCTTTCTATGCATGTCGGAAAAGTGCTGCGCGATTTATCCACAACAACCTGGAATACAATTGTTGCTAAACCTTGGCAGAAGTTATCAGAAATCGATATTGGAATAATCTGCAATCTATCAACAAAGTTCAAAACTGTATTAAACAAACAGACTGTCAGTGCACAATTGATCGCAATCAGTAGCATGTCTGATTCTTGGTGCAAAATATACTATTTTTTTCCAGAATTGTTTTCTGCTCAACGATGACATACTAATTATATATACTTCTAAAAATCAGAACATGACGAGGAGAAATGTCAGCAAAGATTTGATTACGCTTCTTTCTGTAGCTGCCGCCAAATTTTATTGAAATAACTGGTAAAAAGCTATTTACATCAAATTGATTAGTTCGATCGGCTTTGGCCCATCACTATTTCGGCAGATCAGTTAAGTTAGAGAAAACATAGCATTTTTTATTAAAGCCACTGTCTTTTCTTCGACTTAAAAATTGGATTACTGGCGTCGAGTTTGAGATGGGAGAAATGTATCGGGAACATCTTCTGACGCATATATCGTGTATAAATAATTAAAGTTGATAAATGAATGCGGTAGACATGGTATACTTTTCAAGTTTGCAGTGATGGGACAATGACTGATATAGTAATATTTTTCACAGGATCTCATGAATGCTGCCAGGCGAGAGATGTTATCACTATCCCTCCACCCCAAAATTGAACAAATAAGTATGCGCTATTAAAAATGCTACTGTTTCTCTTGGAAGTCGTTTATCCATTTTATAATGGTATGGTGCATCTAGTAGGTTGCACCCTGTTCAGTCTTTCAATATCCGCCTAATACACGTGTTATTTGCCTGTCAGTATTATTGTTCCTTTGACATAGTTTGAGTGAATCACCTTTAAAGTCTCACTTAATAAAAGCTGCAACTATGTTCCAATGATACCCTGGGCAAATTAAAGATCATCGCGATGTTCAGGTTGTCACATTATTTACGGTATTATATACTCTTTCCAATTCCTAAATGAACCACGCTAAATTATAGATATGCACGCACAGCGCTAGAAAAAGGTCATAACTATCACCCCGAAAAGGCGATGAGATAGAGCCGGCACCCACTTTTATGGTCACCTTCACAAAATGATGGCCATCACATCTGAAGAATTTAGGCTAACACCTTGTGAGGGTGATGAGGCAAAATCATCACCCTTAATATGGGATGGCCGTCACCATATAAAGGCGATGGCTCTATCTCATAACCTGTTAAAGGGGATGACCAGGTCTGATCACCATTAAAGGGTTATGCGCCAAAGCCTTTTTTCTGGCTGGGCATACGTAGAACCATTCAAACCATATTGTTTACACATGTGCATAATTTTTAATACGAACAATCTAAACATTTTAGCAGGAGTTGATCGTAGTTTCACAAAATTGTAAATTTCTAAGAGCACAGAATAGGCGAAAGATTTTTGCCGCAGCAGCAAACTAACTCGACCGAACTAGGAACACTATCTCACATTAGCCGTTTTTCATGTTATCCAATTTGTCTACAACATAAACACCTTAGCAACCGACGTCATTGTTTTGTCGCATTGTTTGGAACACTTGGCTGGAAGCCCATCTGTACTAAAATGTGATGGATACCTTGTTTTTCAGGCAATTTGAGAATAATAGTTTGCCTCAAAGCATGATACAATTGACGTAGGTCAGTAAAGCCTCGGTAAATCTCATTGTTAGCAAGCAATCAAGTCTTTTATCGCGGATATAGTGTTGACGTCACTCATGCGGTGTAAGTAATGAACGATGAGTAGCTTTAATAGCAGCTCAAAATAATATTGGTTACGTTTCAGTTCATGGATGCTCACAATACACAGGTCGCTTTTGACACCACACGGTGGCTTCAGAATATACTAGACTGTCTTATACTAACCTGACTCGATATATCAGATACTGAAACTGTTTTCCTTTTTGATGTATTGTCTGCCGAGTCGCCATATCAAACATGACCATATTATGAAAATATTGACTTGTTTTAAGGGGAATACGCAGTTTTGTTGCCCCAAACATATTGCATGCGCCACAGTCGAGGGCAATATGCACATCCGAGGAGCAACAAAACAGCAAATCCCTCAAACAAAAACTCCTTAGATCAAGGCAAAAGGTCAGCCTCACCTCGAAAAAAAGGCCAATCTGATAACCCAATTTCCTCAGAGATCTCGTCTTTGATGAACACGTTGTTAGTCTGGCGTTCTCGTCACGAACCTATCCACATCAAAGCAAACAACAGCCTGTGGCATAATAAGTGTTTTCATTCACCAAGACAGCTGATCGATAAATTCCGATTCTAAAGGCGATAGACGTTCAACAACAACTTTCATTGTTATTGAAGGTATAGGAAGAGAAGTCCTTTGTCGTGGCACTAAGTGATCTTAATACACAGCAAGGAAATGAGGTCACCGAGCTGACAAACCTTTGAAATGTTACAAAATTGGTAGGTGTGTGCCTGGGGGATGATGTTTTTCTAACAGTAGTTCCGTAACCTAACATCTTTCTGTTAATTTGTATGGCATTATGGATGACTGCACTAGAGTTTCATCTCTGCAGACAATACTTTCATAGGCGTAATAATATATCACAAAGATCCAAAAGCATCGTCATGCGCAAATGCTGCATTGGAAGAGAATTATTATCACTACGTACAGTGAACATTCAACCAGTGTGAAGGATTAGGGCAATATTGTCCATTATTTTATATCTATCAGCATATCTCCCTACATAAATTGTAATGTGATAAAACTGCATATTCCCCAGTCACGTGGATGTATATTGCCCGCTGAAACTGCATATTCCACCCTTCATGGAATTACACCAAAGGGAGATAATTACAACAGATGCCGCCCCGTTCTCTCGCTCTCTCGCTGCAAACGGCCTATCGGGCTTAGACCACTAAACAAAATAGTCCCAATCCATTGACCCCTTTAGGCAACCTCTGCCAGAGAAGTGAATTGTTTTTGAATATTTTTTTCGGTCTCTGTTGCGGCGAATAATTGAAGGCCAGTGGTAGGTCAATGGAGTATGATATGTATTTGGTTTCGCTGTGAGTTTGATCTCAAATCAAGGTCTAACACGGTGTTGCTAAGAGGGACTATTTGGATGCCGTTGCACCGCTTTCTGAAAGCAGAGAAAAAGGTAAAAAATATGACGTCATTTGTACAAGCGCGCAGATGGGCGACCCCCATCATGGAGTTTGTCAGGTTGTAGCACTTGAATTAAAGTACTTCTTGCCGAAATATGGAAGTCTAGAATAGGGAATCGACGAGGTGCAATTACGTTAACTTTGCCGCCAATGTAAATCTTTTAATGGTCTAATTACAAGCGTCTAGTCCGTCATTCATAATCCAGCCGTCGTCCATTAGAGAATATCCGCGTCCATAATCCAAAGACCTATTCCATTTCCATATAACAGTATTAGCACCAAATTCAAAAAGACAAAAGTATACATAAACATAGGCTTGTTTCCTGCAAGAGAGAAGCGGTCAACAGTTTTCAACCCTACAAGGGTTGCGTTTTCCGCTGTTGTTGGGATCACTTGGTGTTGAAAAATGGACAATGGATATGCTATACGACGCAAAGTTAGGTATTTTTGGGTGAATTATGAACTGTTTTAATAAAATGTGGGAAAGGCCAGGTACTGTAAGGACGAAGACGGCGTGGGGCTTTGCCGTTAGAACATTTGGAGCTATTTTTGTGTGATTTGACTACTGATTATTCGCGGTTGTTTTCTAAATTTTACAGTTGTTTGATATATATCACTAGATAAAATATGCTATTGGGGCATGCATAAAAGCTATGCCTCGCGAGTTTAATTAATCGAGGAATCGGGGGATTCCGATAGCTGTCTTCTGAAAAGACCAAAACTATCAGAAATAATGGTACACTGGCCGAACGGGGTAGTGTTCTTCAAGCCCCTATTCAGCCCCAGGTGAAGCGGCTCTATTCATCAGTGCTTCAATCAGCCATATATTGTTGAATGATGACAGGAGACCCCGCTAACAGTGCTTCAGCCGCTAGATGGCGGCTATATTGTATAGTTCGTATTCTCCTCTATCCAAGGTAAGGTGGTGTAAGAATGTGCATAATTCGACACACACGCGTCGTATCCGACAACCAATACTCTGTCATTGTCCGTAAAGAATTAAAAACTTCATTTCACTAGACTTACAAAGATGTGAATATCGATATGCGATATGTGATATCGATAGGTATGAAGTTATCACAATTTGAATAGTTACGTCTTTACATAAAATGAGCCTCTCTTTCAAAAAGTTTATTTCTCGAGACGTTTGAACATTTTCATTCAATAGACAACACAAAATAATGTTGCCTGAAGTTTCGAAGTTTGGACTACATCTTTTTCTGTAGGATTTTATGGAATTTTGTTGGAATTGAACAAAATTGGATAAAATGCGATAACATCAATTTAAACATCAATATCCCAACAACCAGAACATTGATTGGAAAATATTAATAGATATCATCAACATCATCATCATGATCATCATCTAT
Organism: Hanleya hanleyi; assembly: GCA_036873755.1. Lineage (NCBI taxonomy): Eukaryota > Metazoa > Mollusca > Polyplacophora > Lepidopleurida > Hanleyidae > Hanleya > Hanleya hanleyi. The sequence continues at coordinate 35,560 of JAVTVY010019275.1, read as the reverse complement.
TCCTTCACATCTATTTTACAGGCATGGACAACAAACAGATTTCAGTTCACAATACATGGCGGGTCTTACTGTGATTACAGGAATTTTAGACCATGTCTAATAAAAAAGTGCAACACAAGAACTGATTTTGTTTCCATTTAGTGAAGCGACGCAATGATCCCTATCCTTGTTTCTGATAAAGTAGGCTGGTATCAGGTTGTCCATTTCCTTTTGCAGAGCCGGACATTCTTCTCCTACTGCACCATAATTGCATATCTCACACAACCTCATTTCCTGTGCAATACTATGCATGTACCTGCCTGTCTAAATTTAGGCATCATTTGGTTGACAGTATCGAATTTACAGAAGGTTACACAACCCCGTGCGGACAAATAATTGAACTATATTGGATATACGACGACAGCTCTCCAGTCTTCCCTGTACAGGTCTTGAAGTCTAAATTTTACCATATTTATAACCCATGTCGAGCTTAATTATTATGGTTATACCACCAATTTCAAATACCACACCTGTTCACAAAGGAAACATGCTGAGGAATAGATTTCTGTCACACATCACAGCGACGAAAGGCAATGTAATACAACTAGGTAATACAAAACCTGTATCACACCCTTACATTTTGCTAAGTATTTTTCGATTATTTATTTTACTTTTACATGCCAAATGTTCGTTATGTGAGAAAGAAAGCATCATACGCGTGATCATTTATCTGCTGTTTATCCACCTCGTTTGATAAAATCCATATCAACCTCGCTAAAGGTCGTTTCATATGCGTTTTATCTGATAAATGAACACTCGTAGTGATAATCTATATTTCTCATGCAAGTCATAAATCATTTGATACATTTCTACAACTCGGTTCTGCTTGCTATTCACAATATAACGATGTTCACAACAGTAATTTATTATCATCCACTTAACTGCAACATCCAAGCGGTATTTCCCAAGCTCTCCATAAAACATGTTAAATGAAGTAGTATAGATGAGCTAAAGCTTAACAAATTTCACAATTGTATAGAGGTAACCAATAAATTAAATAACTCCAGCTGAATATTCATTAGAAACTGATGTGTTTTACATATACCAAATAGGCTAAACGTTGCTTCTGCCCTTGTTCCGCTAATGACTTTACACAGAGTGAGAAATGACCATTGCATTTGAATATGATCCCCATGCATTTGGCATGGTCAATCGCATTCAGTCTGATCTCCTTTGTATTCAAATGATATTGCTCTTCTGTAGCCTTCATTTATGGAATATAACAACCTTCGTTTTCTGCACATTCGCTTGTAATATCACAAGAAGTAGCAAAATCATGAATGATTGCAGACCTTTACTTTCGGTGTACATAAAGCAGCTTATCCATTGTCAATACATCTACATTGCTACTTTCGACCTCAATCGAGCGATTGCCTGACCAGTTAAAAACTATTTCCAGATCATTTATAAAAAAGGGGAAAATGTTTCACCTTGGTAAAAACATATCCTTTCATTCTGATACACAGCGTAATATATTGATAGATGTTCCGTAAATACATTTCAGGAGGAATGAATGATATGTACTTTACCCTTACTTTAACCTGTCTGGTTCTCATACAATGCATTGTTTCATACGTACTTAAACTGCAACGCGGGTGCTTACAACACCCGTAGATCTCTAATCTAAACAACTGTGAGAAGTTATATTTCTCTTGGTTCCCGGATAAGTTTGCTCGACTCGCAAGAAATATACAGGAAACAAACGGCTTTCTGAAGAAATTAATTAAAGGGATTAAAGTTAACGATAAGCAGATTAGAGCCTAACAGTTTGATAGCGTGCAACCGGCAGTGCTTGAGTGACAGAATTGTGAATGATCAGTTTTCTTTCCTTATAATATTTTGAAGTGCTCAGCAGAATTACTTCGGCGTAAGGACCGAGTAAACCATATGATTTAAACCAGACAAAACAAAATGTTTGCACATGTTGATCGTGAATACTGTACGATAGATTGTATTATTGTGGGATAACCGAAAGAACGAGTTGCCGTAATATAGCTACGCGAAACAACGTAATCCCTACGTCTAAAAATAAATTACACCGGTTTCGAGGTTAGGCCGCTCCAAACGAATTCTTGTGGGTACTGTACATACGATGGGTGCGGGAGGCGTAGCCTTGGGTGTTGCCGGTTCACGGTTTCCACAAGCAAATTTGTAAAACCGCGCTCTACATCGTGAACAAATCGATCTCAGTATGTGTATATCATGCGCACATTCACCCTGTGCCCAATAAAATCAAGTGACTTAGCACAAGGCCACTGGCATAATCGATTCAGTTGATTTCAGTGACGTATTTGGAATTTGGAACACTTTAAGGGCAAGTTGCAAAAACCAACGAACTGATTTTTCAATTTTTATCAAAAAGTACTGGTTGCACCAAAATGAAATTAACACAAGTGGATTATATAATACCGAAATTAATATCAGACTGAATTTGGTTTGCGAGGTGTTTTTTCCGGAATGTATGAAATGACTATGATGGGAATTCCCCCTCAAACAGTGAAACAAACGCATATTTCCACGTTTTATCATCCTATTAACATGCACATTATGCATAATTTTGGGTCGGAGTTTCTCGCGTTTTACCAGCTATTGTTTTACTTTGAAATATTTAAAGTTGGCAGTTTCACTGCTGAAATGAAAATTCTGTTTCTTAGTGCAACACCTGTAGGACAGAAATCCGATTTACTGCAACTCGTCCTTTAATCGTATGTTGCCTGGGCTTTTTGGTACCTGTCCACCAGGTCGCATAAGGGGACGCATTTCACCTCTCCCTAATTACTTTTCTTATCATTTGAGCTGGGCTGCTGAAACTGGAGATACGGCCACAGTTCAAATGGTATATACATGTATGTTTCCCAAGTGCAACAGGAGGCGAATCAATGAATAATCTTGAAACTGCGTACATTCATGATCCGTGTTTCAATCAATCGTTGCCAAACTATCTGGCTCAAGGCTCTCTCCACTCGACAGCGAAGTCTGTTATTAATTATTTTTGCATGGAGACATTTTTTCCTCATGAAGATGAATTATAGCCTAAGGGGGGAATGAGATACGACGATACTACCCACGGGACGGGGGTTTATTAACTAGATACCGGATTAATCTCTTTTCCTCTTCTCTCTGATGTTTTTCTATGTATGTTTGTATGGCCAATAATAAATACGCCACATCATGATCACCTTTACTATTTTCGCTTGAGGTAAATAACTATATTTTTAGGAACAGGACTATTAAAGGTAGAGGTATATGTCTTTATATTTCGTCCTAATAAATTGGTATTAGATTTATCTGGTTTAATATGATTTATGCGACAACGTATACAGCTGCTGGTCGTACATCTACACTCAGAAGAGTACACCCATAGTATGGCTTTTATGGAATTGAATCAAAAATCTGTATATTTGGTGCGACATTAACTAAAGCCTGGAATGAAAGACAAACAATATGTACTAAGAAATATTCATCATACGTACGATGAGACTTCTCCACCGCCTTATGCTACTTATTCCAGTACCCTCCCTTTCTCCGGCCGCGTTAAGCTTGGTGAAATCTCACCAAAGAGATAATTCAATGATAATACGACGCTTCTTCGTCTCATATCTGGACTGGAAACTAGCTAGCTTTGCTCTCATTCTACTGAACGGAGAAAAAATAATATTTGAGCCTATTTGCATGACCTTCCGAGTAGAGGATCATGGACACATTCAAATTATGTAAGGTACCAAGAAAGTAATATTTTCTATGTTTTTCTTCATATGGTTTGCTTGTTTCCAGATAAAAGTGAACAAAACCTATTATATTTCACATCATATTAACTACAATGTATTTACTATTTATCTGGTAGTTTTCATGAAGAAAATTACACGAATGAATAATTAGAAAAATCGGCCGAAAAATACATATTTCTGGCCAAATGATATAGTGTGGTAAGTAAGAGATAAACGACTATATTCACCTCAAATATCCCAGGCAAGTCATGGTTAAATAAACCGAAACTAACATTTCGAGACCTTTTGGTCCATTTGGAGATGGACGATTACTATGCCAGCGTGCTCCGGCCGCAAAGTTTAGTGCACATGTTTGACATTGTCAGAAGTGATTAAAAGAAGGAATTATTAAATGAGCTCAACATTATTTACAGTGAACGTTTAAGTAACGAAAATCTATCAGATGTATTGATCGAATACGTATCACTTGAAAGCAGAATCTGCGATGACGGCAGCTCTTTTATGCCCTCCTTTCACAACGACTGACAATGATTCCAAGAGTCAAACATCACCGATCGATATTCCGAGAAATAGCGTGAATATTACGAGAATGGCTTATCATACACGGAGATTATCAAAGATGAATGAGATATCCCGAGGATTACGGGTGAAAGGGCGGTAACAGCTAGGACTCCTGAACTGTCACCACAGCTCCCGAGCTAGCGTACTTAATTCCGCTTAAGCCGGTGCTAGGGGCCGTGTGGATGAACATCTGCAATAAAAGCGCGGCTGAAATACTAAGGCTACCTTCGAGAATGCACCGTATTCTCTGGTATGAATGTGAGGTACCAAGGGATGGGTTCCTGTACAGTTATATGGTTGCATTTTAGTCGTCAGACGTCGTCTATTTCTCCTACCTCTTGCTTATCGCTCCAAGTGATTACCTGTATTTACCTGTATATGGTAGGATTCTGCTGATATAATGATAGTTCCCGAGGCTCGCTCTCTGTGCATGCCATTCGACAAGTATATGTAGGTTTATTGTTTTGGTGGGGAATTTAAGCCGCACGACGTCGGGAATTACAGGTTAGTTTTTTCTGGGTAATCTTGCATTTTCCAGGTTTACCCATGTTGATACGTTTACTACATTAGACGTCCACGATGCTCATCCTTTAACATCAGATGAGTATTTTTTTTAGCTGATCGGTAATCACAGCTCCCGTGCTAGCGTATCTAATGTCCGCTTAAGCCGGTGCCAGGGCCGTGTGGATACTTGAATAACTGCATTAAAAGCGCGGCTGAGGTTCTAAGATTATGTCCGCGAATCCACCGTTTCCTCGGATCTGAATATGAGGTGCCGATGGATGCTTTCTTGTAGAGTCATATGGTGGCTTTTTAGTCACCAGACGTCGTCAATTTTCCCACCTCTTGCATGTCGCTTTTTTTCGGGTATTCTTGCATTTACCAGGTTTACCTTATGTTCATGCGTTTACTCCATCAGCCGACCACGATGCTCGTCCACTAACATCAGATGAGCTATTTGTTTGAGCTGATCTGCCACCACAGCTCTCGAGATAGCGTATCTTATTCCGATTAAGCCGACTGTAGGGGCCGTGTGGATATTATGAACAGCTGCAATAAGAGCGCGGCTGAGATACTATGACCACGTCCGAGAATCCACCGTATTCTCGGGCAAGAATGTGAGGTGTCGAGGGATGCTTTCCTGAGAGTCATATGGCTGCTTTTAATCGCCAGACGTCGTCAATTTTCCCCTCTTCTTGCATATCGCTCCAATCCATTCAATGTGGATCGAGTTCGAATCATCAGGGATGCGCTTTTTCGTATATGAAATAGGCCTCTGTTTGTGAACCGTGCTCGTTCGTTCGCCTCCGGTTACTCCGGTACCAGTTATGCCATTAACTGGTTATTCAGAGATATGTTGAGAAATGAACAGGTGTAACATGACAAATGCAACCATACCATGTTTATTATAGCTTGCCCGAGGCTTTTAATCTATCGACGATATCTGAACAAGTATCAATTTCAAACATAGCGTTTCTGACAAACCGTCGTATTCTAACATTTAGTGTGTTGCGTGTCGTGTGCAAACCCATGTTATATTTAGACTAAAGTTTTACACCGCGGTGGTATTTGCTATGGTACAGAAAGCGCTCTGTCCATGAATGGGATGAGTACGTTTACCTCCGTCCGCAATAATAAAGGAACATTTTTCGCGCAATATACTTTATAGGAATCTAATGCCAAAATCATTCTAGTACCTTTTCCGTGTGACACTTTCTTTCTGTAGTAAAATTCAAGCTCATTTATAGCCTAATTGGCAATATGTACTGTCATTTGGAAATAAACATACGAGTGTTTTTCTCGTTTTAATGAGATGTTGATCACCAGTTACGTTGACCTTGAACTTTGACCAAAATCTTGCTACCTGAAACAACGCCTCCCCTAATGCGTCGACTTATATGTACAAACAAATAGATTTCCTGGTTATTAGTCCGCAGTTACCTTGACATTCTCGATATCAATAAGCTTCATGTTCACCATAAACTTGAAGTATTGCTCGACTTTGATGATAATCTGAGGTTTTGAATATTTTCCTAGTTTGGGGTTTGATATTGACCTTTTACTTCGATAGCCATACTTAAAGGTGGACGGCAACACACTTTACCAATTTACGTGTTTTGGGGTCTAATTAAGTCATTTGTAAATATGTGAGGTAATGGTGTACTTTTGAGGGGAAGAGATATTGAATTGTTTGAGAGCAAAAACGGAGAGGAACCGGCGTCGGAAAACATTTTCATGAAGCTGGTCGTATATAGGGTGAGTTACATCGCGAACTATGTATATCAATCATAGCGCTTTCATCGGGATTTTTTTCTCCGCGGGTGCGACATTCGCGCTCGTCATACTTTCAACTACACGATGATATACACGAGTAGTGTGACTAACGTCACAGGACCTACGAAGTAGTGTGAGGAAGATGACTTGGGGGTCTAAGCATAATGTTATAGGTCACCTCCATGACTTGAGGGTCCAAGCGTAATGTTATAGGTCACCTAGGTAGGTCAAATTTTCATCAAAAGTAGGTCAGCTCAGAACTTGCTGGTAACAGTCCCCTAGTGCACGTTCATACCAAAAAAAATCAAGGGTCTGCTGTCAACGGTTCTCCTTATTTTGCCATTTTCACAGAAGAAAACCCCCCGTCAGCCCGCATAGTAGAATGAAACACATCCAGACAATCTTTCTTGCGTCTGACTCAGCAAAAAGATGAGCGACGAGTTCATTGCACAGTGTCGTTCACGTGACCGGTAAGCATGAGTATGGTTAGCCCGACATGCAACCTCTTCAAGATATTTTATAATTCCGATATACATAATTCTGATATTTACAATTTTACAATTCTGAAATTTATTGCCCGACTATCCGGCAATATCTATGTAGCTGCCGAAATAATTTGATTAAAACAATATCTGCAAGAATATATGGTTAGTTCGACGTGCAACCCTTTCAAGATATTTTATAATTCTGATATACATAATTCTGATATTTATAATTTTATAATTCTGATATTTATTGCCCGACTATCCGGCAATATCTGTATAGCTGCCGAAACAATTTGACTAAACAAGATCTGCAAGAATATATGATGAATTCGACATGCAACCCTTTCAAGATTTTTTGTAATTCTGATATACATAATTCTGATATTTATAATTTTATATTTCTGATATTTATTGCCCGACTATCCGGCAATATCTGTGTAGCTGCCGAAACAATTTGATTAAAACAATATCTGCAAGAAAACTACTCACCATCTTACTTGTCGTCCGTGCAGATCACAGAACACCAGTCCCGTTTCAGTGTTATTAGTGCTGACCAATAACAGAGCTTCTCTCCACTTTGTTTGTTTGAAATGTCGAGCTCAGGCCACAGCTGCGTCGGGGAGACAGGTTGACCTCGTGGTTTTATGCACAAAGAAATGTGACTATGTCTCTTGTAATTGATCAATATATGTAAATCATATTTATGTCAATCGAAGATAATCATCATTGCTAGAGAATAATCTGATGAAACAAGCTAACATATATGAGAAGTTGAGTTTATCTTTTATATCGTACACTTGTCGCCTAAGATCATACAGCTGAGAAGTATCTCTTGTAATTGATCAATATATCTAAATTCTATTTATGATAATCAAACATCATCATGGTTTCTAGATAAGAAAATATTGATCTGATGAAACGGGCTACAATATATGAGAATGTAAGTTTTACTTTCGTTATAGCACACCTGTCACCTCCACGCCGCAAGCCAAAAAGGTCAGTTCCATAATATGCACGTGACCTTGATGTCTCGATCGCTAGGTCTTTGCAAATGCGGAAACCCCAGCATTGGTTTCAGATCCGCGACAGTTTAGATGGGAAAAATTCTTTTTAGATCTGCTTTTAATCAGATTGCTGCCAGAACTAAATGTCCGGCATCCAGAAAACGTTACTTTATATTCTCTACCCAAAAATAAAGAAACCCAACTGATCAGTTAAATCGTGGGCTTGGAATCTGCTCTAAACATTCCGTGGGTAGTTTATCTAAGCATTCTCACAACAACACAGATTTCCAGGGCCAAAAGAGAAGTACAGCGCAATTAGATCACAATGCATGCTATCATGGAGTAATTCATACTTATGTGGCAGGTACATGTATCGTGCATCATTGGAATGGTCCCTCTAGAGGTGTAAGCCTACTCCTTAAAAAAAGGATTTAGTTCAACAACCTGCTACATCTATAATGAGGTGTGAAACTGTCAGGCATTTGACTGATTGCAATAACAATGACACGTTTCTGTCCTATGGACCAGCAGTAGATCTGGTGCCTGCTCCAGGTCGGAAATTTGTCATAATTTGACAAAACTTAATATTTCATCTCATAAATAGCACAGGCACATCCTCTAACCATAAGAAACATGTCAGACTTTGATATAATTGCCAATGGAAATGCTGGAGATCAATGCAACTAATGTAGTGAAGACATAATCTTTACTATTCTGCACCACAATCATTAGAGTGAAAGCAAGAGGTTTTTGTGACAAGCTATCTGTAAACTATTCTGTTTGTACATAGTTCAAATTTCGAAATATATTACACAGTTTGTTCATTCTCATACTGGGATTATGGAGCTGGAGTTTACCGAGAAGCAGAATGAGTAACAGGAGAAGTACAACTCATAAATAAGAAAATAAAAATGAAATCACCAACCTGGCAGTGCCATTATATTCATCACCAGGGTCACCTAAGTCCTCCTCACTGATGTCATTCGTGGCCTCTTCACCGATGTCACGCACGCTCCCCTCGCCGATGTCACCCGTGGTCTTCCCACTGATGTCACCCGTGGCCTCCTCGCCGATGTCACCCGTGGCCTCCTCGCCGATGTCACCCGTGGCCTCCTCGCCGATGTCACCCTTGACCTCCTCGCCGATGTCACCCGTGGCCTCCTCGCCGATGCAACTCTTGGCCATCTCGTTGATGTCACTTATGACCTCCTCACCTTTCAAATCGAATGCTAGAAAATGTGAAGTGGATTGCACCTGTACATCCAGCTGCAAAACACAGTGCAGCAATAATTTAATTTTATGCAATAAACTTATATTCTTAAACTATCTAATATAACACTCGTTTACATGCATTTGTAAATATGCTGATTGCATTTTCACCATGATTTCAGAAGTTAGTTACTACTCATGAAGCCATTCATTCCTCTGATGATAACTGATGAGTTTCCAAGTACAAAAATCATGAACACACGTACATGTACCACTCAAGTCTGCATCCCCTGGTGCACAGTCTGCGTCTGTCCTGTCTGCAGATATACCTGTAAATACACTCTCAGAATTTTTGGTTATAGGCGTGACGTACTCAAAATAGTTGGGTCAAAGTGGAATTTGGCCCAAACTCTTTGGGGCTGTCACGTCTATACCCAACAATATCTGGTCAATTTGACCCAACACTTCTGAAAGTTTTTTTCGAAGATATGTTTGTTTTCATATTGTTAGCACAGCAGTCAAGATAAACTGCAGCACAGCAGTCAAAATAAACTGCATTAGATTAATAGGTATGCATGACAAAATGCATACAGACCTTTTTCCACAAGGTATGAAAATGAGCAAGTTAATGTATGATTTAAATGAGCGAGGGTTTAACGTCGCTTTCAAGTTTTGTCAGTCCATCACGATGGTGCTACTTGCGACAAAAACTTGCACGAAAAATTTGTGTTTCAAGTTACAGCTAATTTTAAAAATCTTTACCTGCAAGATCTAAATCCTGATTATCACCACCATCTGACTCGCTGTTTACACATTACAGGGCTTCAACTCGAGCTGTCTGGCGACAAATGATCCGACATAGTCCCGATTTTTGCACTGGCCTGGTTTCCCTAACTTGCAATATTTGCAAAAACAAAAACTTTCAAGCAGTACGGTTTAGGTGGAACTGCTTGTCCTTGATGTATCTTCCCACAATCCTTCAGTGTGGTCACTTCGAGAAAGGGGCGAGATCTCTTGACTTCATCGATGGGAGTGTACACAAATTACCGCTTGGAGAGATCTTCATTCTCGGTCATATTCTCGTTGCATCACTCATACAGTTCTTCCGTTGCCTGAATTATGACTCGCCGTCCCACCTATGGCTTTATCGACTGCCGTGATCAAAATACCCGTTTCACCATCGATTTCACCCTTACCATGTTCCGAGCCATGATAATGTTTATGATTTGAGCATTTTGACAATGTAACATCAGCAAAGGAACGACTGAGATGAGCATCCTTCGCTGAAAATCGCTTTCCGTGTGAAGTGAACATTGTTTTCCTGCAGATACTTATTCGACAAATCAAGAAAATGCTTCACGACATGGACATCATGGGTTCTGTCCTCAGAAATACAAACTAACAGATCCTTGACGAGATGGTGTTTGTCGTTCAAGTAGTACATCACTACCGGAAGAATGGTGATTTGGTGCTGACAAAAGAATGCCTCCTTAATCTCGTCTTGGACGAAGACTTTTCGATTATATGCGAAATTTATCGCCATGAGGAGGTATCTTCCCTTCAGGAAGGTTATTTTTCAGGTTGCTGTATTGTTTGTATTGCCAATGGGCTGTGAAGTGATGGTTAACAAAGGCTGTGCCCTGGGAAGGAGAACAGACACCTCTTACGAACTCGTTTAACAAACCGCCAACAGAGTCACTTTTTGTTACCAAAATGCGTTTTTTCCTTTGATCACACACTTTGCGTTCCCAGTGGTTCAATGTTACGATTTTGTCCAAATGCAACTCTTTGTAATGTGCACGAGTTTGATTTTCCAAGTTCTTACATTGAGTACAAGTACACAAGCTCCATCTAATTTCTCAGACAATAAATTATCTAGCAAATCATTTTCATCTTTTATTTCGCGGCTGTGCATCACAAAACAATTGAGGGCAAACAGCTTATATTTCACATCTTGTCGGTAAACACACAGACAGAAGTCCCGATGGCTCATCGAAAGGGGCAAATTTGTGAAGCTTATTTTCATCTGAGGATTTTCGTTCCTGAATATCGCATGAGCAACTCTCGAATACATTTGTAAGCTGTATCCTGGGCCTTCCTTAATTCTGTACCGTTTCCCTGGTAGCTGTCTGGATAATAGTTTTTTTTTCGTTGCCTTTCTCTGGCAGCCATACTGTACAGCTCTTGATATCGTTTTTCTGTTCAACTTTAGTTCTCTCCCTATCTTCCGCTGACTGCATATTTTTAAATGATCTTCATCGCCGCCTTAGTCATAGTTGTTGGCACAACAGGAAAGGCATCCTTTATTTGTGAAGCAAGCACACACCTGGTCTTCAGGTCCAATGTCTATAGTATCTAAAGCTTTACTTTTTAATGGACTTCTCTCTCTATTAGATTGTCTACAATAGAAGCAACCCTTTCTATTCAGGTTTCCCTTGCAAACTGGATTTTGCTTTACGTGTAGCATTTCTAAGGGACTTCTTCGACTGGAATGGACTACTGCTCAATTCATTGACGGCGTATTTCAGCTCGCCGTTCTCGTTTCCACTCCTTGTCTCTCTCTCTCTTATGCAACGTCGTTTTGACTCTCTAATCTATTTCTGTAATCCTGCTTATACCTCTACACTGTGTCCTCCTCTGACTTAATGCAGACCTTGTTTCACCTGGCCCTTTACTTGGCAATCTAACTGATAATTTATTCTGCGTTTTTACTACTGAATCTTTCGTACACCCTCTAGCATTTTGCTCTCTAAATTTCAGTGATATGATTTTATCCTGTTCTATTATTCTGCTAAATTTGTCTTTGGCAATTTTTCTATCTTCAGTCAATCGCTGCTTTGGCTTCTCCTTTGCTATTCTTGTCCTATTCTTTTCTTTATCTAGGTACTCCCTGTATTTCTCTGGGTTTTGCTCTTTTAATTTTTTCCGATATTCGAGGGATTTCCCCAATTTTGTTATCTGCGTAGAGCCTATCTTCTGAAAAACAGAAAAAGAAACAGTTCAAAACAATAACAAATTCACTATTATTCTTCAGTGTTGTTGCTGTTATTGTTGTTCTCTGAACTCGAGTCTTCCTGCAAAATTCGCCAAGTTAGGTTCAAAGAATGATGTCCAAGATCGCGTCCGTCTGCAAATCTCGAAACGTTAGCCTTTGTTTATAGGCCATAGTGAAGGATCTGTCTTCTGTTATAGTAACGTGAGCACATGAATCACAGAGTCTGTCTGGTCGCGTAACGTCTACCACTAAGTCCGTCTGATGAACACCGTTCGCCCAAATGTGTCCCTCTTTTCACATCACGTTAGAATCTGCCTACATCCCATGTGAGAAATATATCTTCCGCCCGAGGTCTTCGATTCCGAATTCTTACACCCAGTCACACGAGGACGAAGGAACAACGTCACCTGAGCCAGTGGTACAAAACAAGCTCGTTTGATCGTTACCTAATTGCCTAAATATTCGTTGACAAGCTCGCGAACGTTACGACAATGCTAACGTGTTGAATATGGACCGACAATAGGAAAACTCCCAGTATCTTCGGAACCATCCTAGTTCGCCATTTTTATCCTTTATCATGTCCAACTATGTGAACTGGTCGGTTGAGGCAAAATACACACCAATAAACGGAGCGGAAATAAAATCGATTTTGCTAACCTTATTCATAGCTGGACAGACGCCTGTATACAAAACGTTCGCAAACAAGAAACAAAGAATATAAATAGTGTCCCCTCTGATATTAACCTATCCCACTCGAAAAAAGAAAGGGATATGAAATTCATTACCTGAAAACCTAACAGTCAGGACAGACATCTTTTAAAACTCAGAACCACTTAGTTTCTCTTCAATGCTTTTATATGATCACAAAATCACCTTAGTTTGTTTTATAGGCCTAAACTAGCCGTCATGTTACATTTTACAGTAATTGTCGTAATATTTTCAACCCAATCACTTATATGTATATATTTCCTGAAAAAAGCATGATTAAAATATTATTTTAATACACAGTATTCATTTTTCCAAGAAAATCCCTGGAAAAGTCGAAAATGGCCAAATTCAGTTCAATTTTCAAAAAAAATGTAATTGCGATCGTAATTGAATTTTTTCCCATGTTTCCAGGTCGGGTACCAACTTGAAAAGACGTGGGGTCAACCTACCCGTTTTTTTTGGTCAGATTTTCCCTCCGTCAATGAGTCCTGATTTTTATGCACACTCAAGGGGCATAACTGAGGCAGGACGAAATTCACTCCATGACCGCGATCACCGTGTAGACGAAGCCAGCCATCGATCCGTATATGCTCGTTTGCAGCGTTGATAATGCTGAACAGGATGGTATGAACAATCTGACATAATGACGTATCTCCGCCCCGTAATTGAGTCTAGGTTGAGATAAAGTATAGACTGAACTATTATGCCTTTAAGGGTGCAGTCCAGGGATTCCTCCATTTGGCAAGCAATAGACCACGGGGCCACCAATTGTCGTAAAATCTTCAAACCAAATGACTTATATATATACTTTCTGAAGGAGCATGATTAAAATATTATTTTAATACACAGCACTGATATGTTATAGAAAAATGAATCTCGAACATTCCCCTCCAAATTTACTTCATTTTTCCTATAAACCCTTAAAAAGTCGAAAAATGGTCAAATTTATCTAAATATCCAGAAAAATATGTTTACGATTTCAATTAAATTTTCCCCATGTCCCCAGGTCGAGTACGAACTTGAAAAGAAGAAAAAATGTGGAGGTCAACCGTTTTTTGTCAGATTTTCCCTCCGCGAATTATTTTAATTTTATGCACAGTCAAATTCCTAATTTTATGCACAGTGAAGGGGCATAACTGAGGCAGGACAAAATTTATTCCATGACCGCTATCACCGTGTAGACGAAGCCAGCCATCGATCCGTATATGCTCGTTTGCAGCGTTGATAATGCTGAACAGGATGGTATTAACAACCTGGCATAATGACACATCTCCGCTTCGTAATGGGGTCTAGGTTGAGACAATGTATAGGCTGAATTATTATGCTTTTAAGGGAGCACCCCAGAGATTCTTCCGTTTGGCAAGAAAAATGAATCTCGAACATTCCCCTCCAAGCTTGCTTCATTTTTGCTAGAGAACCCATTAAAAAGTCGAAAAATGGTCAAGCTCAGCTAAATAGTTAGACAAATCTGTGATTACGATTTAAATTGAAAAAAAATCGCATGTCCCCAGGTCGGGTACCAACTTGAAAGGACGAAAAAAAAGTGGGGGTCAACCTACGCGTTCTTGTCAGATTTTCTTTCTGTAAATGAATATTGATTTGTATATACAGTCAAGGGGCATAACTGAGGCAGAACAAAACATTTACTCCATGACCGCGATCACCGTGTAGACGAAGTCAGCCACTGACCTGTATGTGCTAGTTTGCAGCGTTGATAATGCTGAACAGGATGATATTATGGATGTAAGTTATTGAGAAGAATTATGATGTAGCAAAGCACAGGCAGTCTATCGTGTTATGAAATTATACCGGGGCCATTACTGCGAAACTGTGGAGGGCCACCTAAGGGTGCACTCCACACTTGCCACGGTTTCGGACAAAGTGGCCCCTAATTTCATAATAAGGAAGGTCGCCTGTTTTTAACAGCATGGTAATTCTTCTTCCCTCTCTACTAACTGATATCTATAGTATCACCCTGCTGGACGTACCCATTTATTCAAACGAGGATATAACAATTGCTTGCTTATCGCACTTACGCGCCACTACAGAGTTAATCGTTTCCCGAATTGAATATCTGGCAGGCCAAAATCCTCACTTTTTCGGGGAACGAAAATGAGGACTCCTTTATGGCTATAAAATTTTACCAAAAAAACCGAGTAGGTCGACCCCCTGCATTTTTACCCTTTTTAAAATGCCCGTTTGACGGAGAAACTTTCACATGTCTATCAAGAAAATCATTTCGTGTGTTTCCTCTTGATGGTGGGTCGAATTTGACACATTTTCGTACATTTTATGGAGTTTGTCAGAAAAGTTGAAGAAGGTTTAAGGAGGATTGCACGTCGTTCCTTTTCAATTGGAATAGCTCAATTGTCTCCTGGAATAGTGGCATGAGTGTGCCCATTCGAAAAATATATACTTTTTACAGGGGTTTTGTTAAATTTTGTACATATATTTAAGGTCGAAGAGCCGAACCCATGTCTAGTTTTAACCGCACATGATTTAGGTGTGGAACCCACCCTAAGGTACTCTTTCTCTCGATTTTTATCACTTTTCCTCGGCAGTTATGGCGATGAATTGAATACAGTTGCAATTTTCATCTATTTCCCGCTTCGAAAACGTTCCGCCGAACACAAAAATGTATTACGTCACTCACTTCGCCTAACTGTAACTTGGAGCCGATTATCGGTTCGTGGGCACACACAATGGTGTGGCGTTTATGAACGTTTGTAAGCGAAGGCTCTATACACACTATTTGTCTGCTGTTCAATAGCTTAGCAGATCATCTAAAATGGCAACATAAGTACCTGCCCAATAAAAGACATTATTTTTCGTGGCAGCAGCTTTGCGAAACGACTACTTGAAAAGTGGAATGTATATAGGAGCTGTATTAGGAGATGTATCTGTTGTAAAATCCGCAAGATGAATCTGCCTAGTTTGACTGAAACATTCTCGAACAAAGATTATATTCAAGGGTATAGGTGCATTTCCAGGGAGAAATTAAATGAAACGTCTGCATCTAGAATTAGGCATTTTATCTCGAGAACGACCCGCTGCCAATAAGAGAGAAATGACTTGAAATACGACAAAATGTTCATGAAGAATAATTTTCTATGTATATTGGACAATACCATTGGGCTTTTGCTCTCGTGTACATGTAGAATCTCACACATCAAAGTCATCAGGCAGGGTACCATAACGGCGACTATGGTTCATCTGTAAGGTTGCCATAACAATATAAGTGACAAATTCGAAGAATCTTCAAGGGCAAATTTTATCAAAGCTTTAGACCTCTGGCTCTTTCCCGATGACGAATTAAGTTTATCGACGATAAAAAGCGATTTAATCCGCGCGTCACCGATAAGTAATTGATAAGGGAAGCGGCTATCAAGCTGCACGAAACTTCTGCCTGGCTTATTCTCCGCGATCAAAAGCGGTACATCCCGACTACAGCGACGATTAACATAATTCGTCATCGCGACCCCCGATAAATCATAGACACCTAGACAATGACGAATAAAATCGTCAACGGTATGGCCAATGGAAAGAGACAGGGATACTAGTGACATTTAAGAAATCGTGGTGATGGATCAATCTGCTCGTCAATAATACCAATTTTTTTTTATCAAAATCATCGTTTTCGGCAAATGAATACCAGTACGAAAACCGATGACTTTTTGCCAATTTTCATAGTATATTGTTCACAGTAGTACTTGTGAAATGGAATGAAGAAGCGTTTTGTCTCAAATGGAGCCGGTATTTGAGTTGGTAGATCAATGATGCGATATTCTCAAATTGGAGAATTCGATTTTCACCTGATCATGAACCGGCTTCTTCTGGAAGTATGTTCTCGATGTAGGACAATTCCCAAATTGACTGAAATTATTAGTGGAGCTTGAAATGTCTGTTACAGAACATTTATAGAGTTCAGATAGTGCACGGAACAGACAACAAATAAAGGATTAGCTGGAAGCGTGACCTGAGACCTACGGTATTAAGTTCAAGTACATGCGAAGACACAACCAATAACTTCGTACATTTCGAGGGGTATTTAATGACTTTGAGGATATGATGTAAATTCCCACGATCGTCTCGATACCGGATATCATCAAAGCATTTGAGCTGAAGTTTAGAGCGTGATATAAGTTGGGGAATAGGGTGAGTGTTGGAGTGATCGAGGGATCACATGACAATTGTGAACTGTCTGAAGGTATCAGCTCACTATCTGGAAAAATGCTTTCCCAAACAGAAAACAAATTGGCATACTTGTATTTTACTTTTATTCAAATCAGGTCCAACTGGACTATGTACTTTGTCGCTGATTAAGACCTGGCATAACCAACACCGTTACGTTTTAGCGAGCTCTGCGATCTCAATCGACTCTGCATAGGAGAAGCACGGGTGTTCTTCCTTGAGGCTCAGTGTTCGGTCGGTCGTGAAAGTGCTCTGACCAAAGAAATTGAAGGATATCCAGTCCTACACAGATAGGAGCACATGGTTGCAATTGACTTCATGGTGCCCGTTATACACCTCGGGACTTAGATTGATGTACACGATTCGTATTAAGGGCCTCCTAGATGCTGTGGTCACGTTGTTCCAGGGATATATATGAACAATCATAATAAAGCGGAGATATAATCTATGCAGAAGCCGCATATTATAATATTTCTCTGCGGCAGCGAGATTATTCTCCGTGAATACGTGTGCATTAAATCACACACGACATAACGGTCAGATAAAAAATGAGTCATTAGATATTAATCATTCAATATTTCTTGGGAATTCCATTCAGAAATCACTAGTCGCGTACTTGTTTTGACAGCACATTCTCTGCGCGTTTTGAAGAACGGAATATTGACTCCAATTTTCACCAATCGGTACCATTCGAGGTGGCAAATCCACAGTCTCAGTCACAATGGCTGGTGCTTTGGTAATAAAATCGAAAATTTGACAGAACAGCGTGGTTCTGGCGAATCAGATTGATTCTTGAGTATTTCTTTCGATTGTTCATGAATCTTCGAACATTTATCTGTTTTCCTGAGATTTGGTCTATATCCTACATGTACCTTTATCGGAATTGGAATAGTGGACTAGACGAACTATCATTAATCTATGCAAATTCATGAGAACGTCAATTTCCATTCCAAAAAACCCACTTTTGATGGACATCTTTTCGAGTTAAAAAAATGTTTGCAACCACATTGTAGTCAGTCGATATTCGTTGGTATGCTGGATTTCCACATCGAAGGTCACTTATTGGCGTAAAACGCCATAGTATGCTCCTTCCAAGGTTTTATTGCGAAGAAATCGGGATACACGATACATCGCCTGAAGCAAGTGTTCTATGACCTTGAAATCTAAGGAGCTTGGATGATGGGCTATGGTTTTTACATAACAGATTAGAGGAATTTTCCCTAGTATGTGACTAGCATGTATAGGTGCATTAATTTTCTCAAACGCTACCCTAACGCATAAAATGATGTTCCTCTCGTATGCATTCATGAAACACTCCCTAATGGCATTTTGTTGAGAGACAGGATTGGATTATTAGAAAAAATGTACAGCGATAAGCAGTTTGAATCAACAACACTTATGGTAACTGGCTTTAGCGTTTACGGTTGATTCTACACCTTCATTGCACAACACGTTGAGCTCAAACCATCATACCTCTCTTTGGAGAAGAAAACCGGAGCTCGACAACAACAGCATGGTGAAACCTCCGACCAGCTGCCAGACACTGTCAATATGCGACAGACATTAGAAGTCGACGACGACAATGTTGGGTTAAATTGGACTTGGCTACAAGTTGCCTGTGGTTGCATCCTCTTTTCGTCAGGATCTGTAGAGTTGTTAATCTGTCTGGGAGACAATTTGGTGATAAAACATGTTTTGAGGTCTGGCCCCAGCTCCCTAATTCCCGTGATTCCAATACCAGAAAAAAACATATCCGAGCAGTCTGACCGTGTATTTATGTCAGGGGGTGTTCATACTATTCTCTCGAAGCATTTTGAAGCTGGTTTTGCGACAGAATTAAACCATTTTTTCATTTATGGGTTACCAAACTTTGCGACAAGCATAACTTGGCGTTTCACGCCAAAGCGTAACGCGTAATGTAGAAAGCCAACATAAAAAGGAATGTCGCTGTAGACCTGAAACTATTTACACTTTCGATGCAGATCCCGGTCTGTTAGCCAAAGTTTACATAACTTCATATAATGATTTGGTGGCGTCATAGATACGTGATCACATGATTTTCAATTTGTTTTTCCAGTTCTGCTTGAAGTGTGTGTCGTATCAAATTTGGTAAATGTTTTTTAAGATACTCTTAAGTAGATGTTACCCATATGTGAGCAGTTGCAGATCAGGAGCTTATAATCATAATCGTGATCTGAATCCAAATTTGGGCGTAGATTATGATTTCGTTGATATTAGTATATACCTGTTGCAATACAACTAAAACTGTCCACACTCTGTATGTTATGTTTTCGTCTGCCGAAATAATTTACCAGAGTTTCAAATGATCATTTCATGGCGTCACAGTGACGACAAAACGTGAATAATAATTTATTTAAATAATTTTCGATTATTTTTAAGTTTGTTTTTCCAATTTTGTAGTAAACATTGTGATGGCAGATTCGGGTCATATTTTGCAAGAGGTGTTTGCATGCAAGTGCTATCCATGTGTAGCAGCCGTTGTATATGGTTAGTTTAAGAGTTATGCTACATTTTGTGAACTCTCTTTCTGTAAAACAGTTGAAAGGTACTGACCTTCACCTCCATGGCCTTTCTTATTGAAGCCTTCATCTGGTGCTGCTATGAGATTACCGAAACGTAAACACTGAGAATTTTTATCCAATTTTTGATTGGTATGTTATTCTCTCATTTGTACTTGGATAAACGGATGTGGTGAGTTCCCTGCTGTTTCTTTGAAGCGGTATCTCATAGCTGATATTTTATGCAAATTGTAAGGACAAATGTTGTTATTGAAGGCTTTCTGAAACCTTTCCTTCATCTCTAATCTTGTTTGTAAGCTACCAAACTGAGATCGTACAGAGGACGAGGAGAAGGACAATTAAGAGAATATTCTGAAACGTTGCAATATTGCGGCTGATTTTCAGCTTGGCTACCAATCGTCCTTCCTATCTGTATCTTTCCATCAAATTATGTGCTTCTGGCATTATTGGGATAAAACTGATCAAATGAAATTTGCCGCTTAGCAACCATATTCGGCGACCAGACCCGCCATTTTGTTGGAAATACAAAATTAGTCCTGATGATGAGTACAAATATTTTCTCAACTGACAAATACCACATATTACAAGCGTCTAGTCCGTCATTCATAATCCAGCCGTCGTCCATTAGAGAATATCCGCGTCCATAATCCAAAGACCTATTCCATTTTCCACATAACAGTATTAGCACCAAATTCAAAAAGACAATCATAGTATACATAAACATAGGCTTGTTTCCTGCAAGAGAGAAGCGGTCAACAGTTTTCAATGATGCCGGCAAGACATCATGATGTTCCAAAAATATCAAATCCGTATCGCTGATCAGTATTCTTAATCCATAATATTCGTTATAGAGTCGTCATCTAAAAAAAAGATGTTAGATCATGAGTTAATGCATTTGCGTACACTTCGCCTTCATCCGGCGGAGAACAAACTCGAGAAATCTGATAAATTACAGGTTTTTCATATATTGTCTGAGCTTACAAACAAATTCAGATATGAATAACTTCCGTATCATCCAAGAGGTACTGTAGATCTGTAATTTTGAACAAGTAGGACAAGACATGGCTCGAAAATGGCGGGTTACGTTGGGGTTGCGTCGGTAGAGTTTAGCTGATTGGCTGACGACATCACGTGGTTTTAATTTTGGGGAATTTCCTCATATAGTTGCCGAAAGTAGGCTGAAAGTGGATACACACGATCCCAAGGTCAGGCTTACCCCGTAGAGATGATCCAAATGGTTGCAGTTTGGAGTTAATGTTGGCTATTTTAGAATTGGCGGTCATTTTGAGGGCGTTACAATTGCCAACTTGGCCACCGATTGTCGATTGTTCGCTAATCCAGGTAGATTTACGTGGCGTCCCAGAAAATTCTATGCCTTTGTCATGCAAACGTGATCAACGGATGATCCCCTTGGTTGTGCCACCTGTCACTAGTTCGCCAAAGTTGTTTCATGGCCAGAGATGATAATTTTATGAAAGATTCCGGTGTTTGAAATGCGATGTATGCCGCTGAACTCGACGTTAAACCTCTCTCTCTTTCTCTCTCTCTCTCTCTCTCTTCTTAAAGTGCACAAACATTGCAATGGTAGAGTTATTCAGAAGGTAGTGATGCCACTATTGCGTTCGGGCAGCACATTATCTCGTGAACGCTGCTGGGAACTGCAAAAATGTATAGTCAATTCCTCTTTCAGAGATCGTAAAAGAAGATAGAAATGCAGATCCAGTACCATCATTAACGTCTTACTGAGTATCCATGCCGTCTGATAGACCTACTAAGGAACATGATGATGGAAAGATATCCAGGAAACAAACAATATAATTCGTACCACCCCCGCTACCCCGCTTCGCTATCTCTTCTACCCTGGAAAACGGCTTCGACGAACGTAATAATCAATTCATGACGCCCTACTGTAAACCAATGAAGAGATTCGCTTTGCGTTGTCCAAAGCAAACATCATCGGGAACAGACGTTGAGGTCAGAATTACGGTGTGCGTCACTCAGTATCTGAGCCAGTCAGAAGCGTGTGCGTCACAAGACTACTCCTTATTAAGCTGTTTAAATGAAGGTCAGCTCGTCTCATGAATGAGTAGTGCTAAGGATGACCATGGTATTCACGATGATGATTCGCACCTCAGTGCAGGTTTTGTCCGAATAAGGAAGCGTCTCCAAAAATCGTTCGGTAAATCTGTATTTTTTCCCGATATCGAGATTTTCAAAGGTAAGAGCGAATGGAGAATTTTTTCAGAAAACACGAAAGTCGGTTTTCTTTCTTTATTTTGATCGGTTTTCATTCGAGAGAAATTTCTCGAATGAAAACCGATATCGAGAATCAGTCGAGAAACCTTCCAGAATTTTCCCAGTGGAGAGAAAAAACGATTAAAAACCGATGGAAGTAGTGCCGCTATTGACTCCGCCTAGCCTGGTACCGTAACTTACTGTCACATTGCTTACATATACAAGTAAGCTAGGGAACCAGGCTACTACTAGGAAGCCTCGTTCAGCCTCGTGATTATATTTGTCAAGTTTAGCGTGAACGATTAGCAGTAAAGTTTATACTCATTGTGTCACAACCAGCCAATTTGCGTTTGCATGTCAAATTCTTGAAATAGAGGTGTAGGGAAGAGTCAATGAGGCAATTCAGTTTACAATGATAGAAGAAAGAGAAGTCGCTGTTCTCATTGTTGAACCATAGACCAGTCAGTCTGTCATCTAATATCATGTAACGGTATGTGTTTATTCCTTTTGGCATGTATGGAGTACGCATTATTATTCATTCGCGGAAGATCAGAATAGTACAGATACTAATCATTTAATGTCGGCAAAATTGAACTTCCACTGTAGACTTAACACTTTTTGTCCTTTCTGCATGACTTACTGTTGTAACTTACACGCGTAAATATGATTTAATTGTCGATTATTTCCTGAAAAATATAAAAGATAAACTGCCGGCGATAACATGTGGTTTAAATTACCGTATTACCGTAAATACTGCTATACTCATGGGTCGTACGGGGTAGTCAGATGTTCAACTTCAAGCTAATCCGAACTGATCTGCTAACGTTGATTAATTTGGTAAAATAATAGATCGTTACCAATGAAGATGTGATATTCAACTCCTAATTAGTTCTTTAAAGGAAAAGTTCGGATTTGGTTGCCCTTGGCACATATTAAAACAACTCACCAAATAGAACCCAAAAGATATTTTTTTTCTCATTTTTAAATGTTTTTTTGAAGGAGTACTAATCATTTTAAAACCGCGAACTCGCAGTTCTCAGAGTGACACCATTGTACTGTGTCCAGAAGGCGGATACGACGTAGGGTCAAGGCATGGAGCTCTTCTGTCTGTTCGGGTAATCTAATCGATTTGGGTATTAAGTGAAATTATGTCGACGAGCGGCAGTTCCGATTCCAGCGGTGAAAGCGACGAGGAAGCTGTGTTTGGTGTTCAGGGCTACCAATTCGAGCTGAAACGCCGAAAAGATCAGAGCAGCGGGGATGACAGCAGCTCTAGTGAGCGAGACAGGCCACGAAATGGAGACAGAAGCCCGCATGGAAAATTCAGTATGATGTCGGTGCACACGCTGCTCTCGACGGCTTACGGGAGAGATTGAGTGTCTTCGCTTTTGGGAGAGCGAACAAAGCCGCTCTGGCAACTAGAAATGAAAATGGTATGAGCTATTTAGTATTTAAAGTAATTCTTGCCAATTTTTACTAGCAAATTTCACCTTAACGCACGCAGCTCCATGATGCCTTCACATGTTCTTCCTCAAGCTTAGGTCACGCTGTTTTACGTACTTTTACTCCTATTGACTAAAATAGGTCACGTGACAATACAATGGCGCTTTCCTGGAGTTTGGCAAATTTGACGGTGTAATAGGTTGCCCATAGAAGTAAATAGCCAACCCAAGGGTAATGTCCGATATAGCTGATTTATTCGGTTCAATAACAATAACCCTAAAATATACAAATATACAGAACAAGTTAGACATATCACAAATACATGTACATCAGACATATCACAAATACATGTAAATCAGTATAGTCATTTGTAAACAGAAATCACGGTTAGCTCAAATCGTGTCATTATCAATGTCACGTGATCAGTTCACTCAACGCTAGATTCGCATGCGACATGTACAATAAACGGGAGAACGCTCTAACTGACGAGTTAACGTTACAGAAAGATATATATGGACGTTAAGCAAAAGGAGTTAACGCAACACACACGACATAGACATGTGATAACGACATACACGTTGAACACTCATAAGCTTTGTAGAACTTACCCTATCAATGTGACAAGAGTTTGACCGAATGACATAGGCCATGTACATAGGCCGCTGCCTTCACCAAATCTGCCTGTACAACAAAAAGAAAGTTCCGTATTAGCATTTCGGCTAACTCTAATTATCTAATATAGTACCTATATACATGTATACAATGCATGGCAATATAACGAGCAATTACTCGGGACGTAAGAATTGATTATAAAAGAGCATATTCGTGGTTATTGCATATTATGACTGCTGTGTACCCGATTAACAAATATCTGTCGCTTCGCCACAAGACGACACCGGCATACAAGATTCTCGCACACCCGAGTCCAGATATACAATAAATAATAATCGGTTGTTCACCTAGTATAGAGATCTATACAAATACATACGAGAAATAAGAAACCGGAAATACAGATGGACTTACCTGCCAAGAACTCGCACAAGTCTCAGGAACTGGTATACGGCAAACTGCATATATTATACTCGTAATATATACCATACCAAATATGCGACCGTCCGGCAGAAGTACCAAGTAAGATGTGCATCTGTAATCGCAAAAGCGCTCAAATATATACAGAATCCGCACGCTGCGACCACATATGTGATGACAAGAAACAACAGATAGTCACAGTGAACTCGTGGAACTGTGATTCCGGCAGCGTAAACTCCGCGGGTGGCTAATTAAAAGAAACATTTAAGATATAGAAAGACATACATTTTGGCGCCAGTGGCAGACGAGGCTCTCTACCAAATTACCACGGGGACCAGTTGCACCCTCTCCCGTCGCAATGCTACAGTCGTCACCGGCTTGCCGCGGGAGACGTCTATCATCGTCCAGCTTACCCTGACCAACAGACTCGTGGTCGGTAGAAGTAGACCCACCGCCGTCTGTTTCGGGCTGCACAGGTGGACGCAATACGGCAATGTAGGAATCGTCGTCACTGTCGTCG
Organism: Hanleya hanleyi; assembly: GCA_036873755.1. NCBI lineage: Eukaryota > Metazoa > Mollusca > Polyplacophora > Lepidopleurida > Hanleyidae > Hanleya > Hanleya hanleyi. The sequence continues at coordinate 10,599 of JAVTVY010019275.1, read as the reverse complement.
TCGTCATCTGTAGAGAGAAAGTTTCGAGTCGTTGCTCTTGTTCTCGGTCGGGGTGTTGGTGTCGGTCGTGGCGCAGGACTTGGTTCGGCTGAGATCGAACCCACCGGAAGCAGATGATTCCTATGGAGCGTCCTCTTCCGGCCTGTACCGTCTTCTCGCTGCACCTCAAACACAGGGATCTCATCATTGGGTTGACGTAAGACGACATAAACATCCTTCTCCCAATGATCGGCGATTTTGTGTTTGCCTTCAAACGCAAGGACCTTCACCAGAACCCTGTCACCCGTCTGTACTGTGGCTCCTCGGACCTTTTCGTCATAACCTTTCTTCTGTCTCAGTCTGGATTTGGTGGCCGCCTCTGCTGCCAGGTGATAAGACTCTTGGAGCTTCTGTCGCAGTTCGTCAACATAGCTGGAAAAAGAAGTTTCAGAGGGACCGTTAGTGTCGATACCAAAAGCAAGATCAAGAGGTAAGCGAGGCTCGCGTCCAAACATTAACAGAAATGGCGACTGTCCAGTGCTCTCGTGTCTTGTGCAATTATAAGCATGGACCAGTGATGCGACAAATGTTTTCCAATTGGACTTCTGTTCCGGCTGTAAGGTACCCAGCATACCTAGCAACGTCCGGTTAAATCGCTCTGTCATGCCGTTTCCCATTGGATGATACGGCGTTGTCCTCGACTTGCCGATACCTAAAACAGAACAAAGCTCTCTGATTAACTTCCCCTCAAAATTCGCACCTTGGTCTGAGTGGATCCGTTTTGGTAGACCATAATGCATCACAAACTCGTTGATGAATGCGTCAGCTGTAGTCTTCGCCGTCATGTTCCGGGTTGGTATGGCTTGGGCGTAACGAGTGAAATGATCGGTCACAACGAGTATATGATGATACCCACCCTTAGACGATTCCAATGTTAGAAAGTCCATACATACCAACTCCAAGGGTTGCGTCGTTGTGATATTGACCAAGGGAGCTCTTGCGTTGGTGGGGGTCTTTCGCTTCAAGCACCGCTCACATTTAGAGATCCACTCCTCAACGTCCTTCGTCATGCCGGGCCAATATAACCTATCCTTCAATAAGCTTAATGTGCGGTCTCGTCCGGGATGACCAACGTCGGTGTGTAGTCCTCGCAATACCTGAGAAACGTGTGATGCAGGAAGAACCAACTTCCTGGTTGTCTTACCATCCTGAGTCGCCTGACGGTATAGGACCCCATCGTGCAGAGTCAGCCTGTCAAATGTCCTGTACATGCACCGATGTTCAGTTCCAGGAAGGAGTGACGAGTATTCGGGCTTTCGTTCATTCTTGACATGCTGGATCCAGACGCTCAGTACCGGATCTCCAGTCTGCGCAGATCTCTAGTCATCATCATCTGTGACGTAGGTTGGCACTCCCGTTGCTGGATTGACCGCGTCCACTACATCCGGTGAAATACACAGGGATGCTACAAAGGGTTGAGATGTCATCGTACAGATATGCTTGACCGACTCCATGTTGATCAACTTACCGATGTCGACTGGATCTGGCTCAGCTGCTTCGTGAAGCCTGGATAGGGCATCGGCGTTCTTCTTGCCGCTCCTGTATTCGATGCTGAAATCATAGCCTGATAAACTAGCGAGCCAACGGTGTCCAGTGGCGTCTAGGTTGGCGGTGGTTAACACATACGTAAGAGGATTATTATCTGTCTTAACAACAAAACTCCTTCCATACAAATACCCATGAAAGTTTTCACAAACGGCCCATTTCAATGCTAAAAATTCCAACTTATGGGCGGAGTAGTTACACTCAGACTTAGATAAAGCTCTACTGGCGTAGCTTATCACCTTCATCAGTCCACCCTGTTCCTGGTATAGCACTGCTCCCAGTCCTCTCATGCTGGCGTCCGTGTGTAGCTCGAACGGCAAGAAATAGTCTGCGTAGCCTAGTATGGGCGGAGATGACAGAAGATCCTTCAGTTGCTGGAATGCACTCTCCTGCTCCTTATCCCAGCACCATGGCTTCTCTGTCGTCTTACGCCGCTTTGAACTTCCGGTCTTCTTTGGTGACGTAGGCGGAAGCAATTCTGAAAGGGGTTTGGCAATGTGAGAGAAGTTGCGCACAAAGTTACGATAATACCCAGCAAATCCCAGGAACTTGCGCACTTCTTCAGGAGTTTGTTGGGTTGGCCAATTCATTACCTGGTTGATCTTGTCGGGGTCAGCTTCCACACCTGCAGATGACACCACATAGCCAACATACTTCACCTTGGTTTGGACGAAAGAACACTTCTTGGGCGCAACAGTCAGGCCACACTCCTCAAGTCGTTCAAGTACCATCTCCACACGTCTCAGATGCTCCTCCAATGAAGACGAAAATATGATTACGTCATCGATGTATACTAAACAGATGCGGAGATTCAACCCATCTAGGACTTGCTCCATCAACCGTTGGTAGGTGACAGGCGCGTTGACAAGTCCAAATGGCATACGATTAAACTCGTAAAATCCTAAAGGGCCTACCGTAAAAGCTGTACGTTGTTTGTGCTCTTCCCAGACTTCAACCTGGTGGTAACCGCTTTTTAGATCCAGCTTGGAAAAGTAGGTGGATCCGGACAAGCACTCCAACATCTCGTCAATTCTGGGCAGGGCGTAGGAATCGCGGATGGTTTTCTGGTTTAACTGCCGGAAGTCCACGCACATGCGCATTGACCCATCCTTTTTCCGAACCAACACCACATTAGATGCCCACGGAGAATGAGAGGGGCGGATAACTCCAGTAGCTTATAGTCCTTGAAGGTGCTCTCGGATCTCCTGATGCAGTGATGGAGGTATATGGCGATGACGCTGTTTGAATGGTTTCTCGTCGGTCAGATCGATATGATGTTTCACCTCGGATGTGCGACCAAGCTCGGCATCACTACAAGCAAAAACCTTACGATGTTTAGTCAACAAATCCATACACAGGCTTACCTCCTCCTTTGTCGAATCAGGCATTCCAATTTCCAGTTTCGTCATCAACTCTGTGACGTCATCCACTGGCTGACCAACCGAGGGCTTTTCCACTACTACCGGCTGTAGCTCACATAAGACGGCTTTGGGGGAAATAACCATCGTCTGTGTCGTTAGGTTGGAGATATTCACCTTTACACACTCGGTTGTACCATAGTCATATGAAAGTAGTACCGGCGATATATCCAAATCAGAGGAGACAGAAGACTTACTGGAAGGCTGTATCAAGGCGCAGGTCGAGTGATAAGGCATCTTCTTATCCAAACATCCCATAATACTTACTTCAGTGTTAGGGGGAATAGCCACATTCGAACGCTCTGCACATCTTACTATGGCTAACCGGAAGTCGTTCTTCTCCAATTCCTTCTCACGCAGCAGGATACAACGGAAAGAGAGATACCACGGAGTGAACAGTCTTGCTGTTTGAAGAAATCTTTCTCCATACTGGTCTTGACATATACCCATGAAAAGACCGAGAACATTGGTTCCTAGCAATACAGGTACGTTCGCGCTATACTTACTATCTGGAACTACCAATAGTAGACAAGACTGGACATCTTCGACCGGTATACCCGTGACCCCAAGGTTGACTTCAATATACCCTGCGTATGGTAAAGTATTCCCATCTGCGCATTCAATCTCCAGGATCTTATCAAGGGGCTGAATAATTAATTCAGATAAGTGCTCCTCATAGAAGGACTGACTAATGGTGGAGACGGTGGAACCTGTATCCAATAGAGCGGAAGTGAGAACCGAATTTACAGTTACAGGGACGTCATTACCACTCCCTAGTAACCCATCAGGCAGACCTTTTTTTCTCAATAATAACTTCGGGACGACAAACTCCATGACCTATAGGGTGTCCCTCCCCATAGGCCTCCTTTAGTTTAATTCTAGATTAACTCTGCAGCCAATCGCTAAATGACCCCGCTGATGACATCGGTAACACTCGGGTTCTTCCGTATCGGTGTTGTTAGTTGGCCGACCCCGTCCTCTGTGACCTCGACCTCCTCGGTAGCCACGGAAATCCCGGCGATAATCTCGTTGTAACGGATACTCACGTAAATTATCGGCACCGGTTCGAGATGCATAAGACGGATCTGGAGGCGGAGTAATCGGCGCAGTACTCTGCTCGCCGGGCTTCTTTTTCAGTGCCTCGACGTCATTCGTCAATCGGTGGATCATGCCCTTAATTTCTTTCAGATCAGTGTTACCTCCATCGGGCGTTGCTGCTTTAAGGGTTGCGGAAACCTTTTTAGAGGACGTCTGTTCTCGGTTCCGGAGTTTTTGTTCGTATTCCACCTGTCGCAGTGCTACCCTCAACTCGTCAAAATTCTTAATTCGATCAAACACGTGACCAGACACATCTCTAAGACATTTTGACAAGCCCGACCAAAACATAGCGCGAAGCATATCATTTACCTGTGATGAGTGTACCTGACCTTTTTCTACAGCTTTGTTCAGAATATCCTCCAAACGGCATCCCCAGGTTGAGACATCTTCATCATCTCTTTGTCGGGAACTATAAAACTCTGCAAGTAAAGATTCTTTTACCTGTATTGCCCCATAGATGCTGTCTAATTTGGTTAGCATTTCTTTTAAATCAGCATGGGGACCCAATCTCATAATTACCCTGCCAGCTTCTCCTTTCAGCGAACGTCGAACAGCCTGCGTAATTACCTCCGTCGGATAAATCTTTTCCTGAATAAGGCATTTGACCTCATATTTCCAAAGGTCATATGATGTGTCAATTTTCTTGGACGTGTCACCTGAAAAAAATGAAATTTTTGGCATTTGAACAGTCCCTAAAACGCTAGCGCTGCCGGATTCAGATTTAACTTGAGGCTTACCTTGAGAATGAGTGGCTACGAAGTCAATCATCCATGCTTTTAGATCTTCTGGAGTATCGGCTTTAGGTTTAAGGTTCATTTTCTGAAACGAGGCAACTAAAGCCTTGGCTTCATCCTCGGTAAACTCAGTCGCCATAATGGCGTCTTTAGGTAATTGATTGGGGCGATATGCAAAAGATAGTTGATATTATCGTTATCTTGAGACACAGAATAATGCAAATTAACAATTGTTATAATATGGCACGTCCGACCCCTCGGTAACGACGTTGCAGACAGTCTCCGCCGTGCTACAAAAAAGACAGTGTTGATTCAACAAGACAAGGTACGGGACGACAGCAGACACCAAATGCATGAACACGGACAATATTTTCAGATGACGTTACACAGAGGGCAAAATGCATGCATACGAACATGTATACAAACAAACATAACGAGTCACATATCAGTGAGCATTTGAAAGTGACAGGCTTGTGTTGTACGATGTAAATATAATGCTGAGAATACGTATTGATCGATCCAGCGTATATTTAAAGTTCAAACACACTCCACGCAATCAATGTCCTGTTCGCGCACTCAAAAAAGTTCATGCAGTTAATAAATAAACTATGAATCGTATGGCGATGTGATGGTAATGCTGTTGTCACTATATGTATATGTGTCTGTATCGTGTAATACGATCGTCCAATGAGATGCGTTGCAACGCAATAATCAATTGTTCTGAATCAAATGTTCGAAATCAAATACTTAGAATCAAATGTTTGGAATCAAATGTTCAAACACAGTCTTGTATAACAATGCTGCCTTGATGACGTAATTTCTCATCAACCACCATTCGGCACACTTCCGAAGAGTCCGGGGTACTTGCAGCACGTTTCGCTGACTCGCTGTCACAAGCTGATCTCACTCACCACCGTTCGGCACATTTCGGGGCATTTGCAGCACGTTTCGTTGACGTCACCAGCGTCACAGCGTACGCCATATGATGCAGGAAACATTCCGGACAACTTCGGCAATATTCGGTATGGTATCCGGGGTAACGTTTAGGGCACAAGGACGACTAGTGTCTTGGATCTTGGCCAGGTCGACGGATTCGTCTATCAGCTATATCTCGCTGGAGGCTCCAAATGTAATAGGTTGCCCATAGAAGTAAATAGCCAACCCAAGGGTGATGTCCGATATAGCTGATTTATTCGGTTCAATAACAATAACCCTAAAATATACAAATATACAGAACAAGTTAGACATATCACAAATACATGTACATCAGACATATCACAAATACATGTAAATCAGTATAGTCATTTGTAAACAGAAATCACGGTTAGCTCAAATCGTGTCATTATCAATGTCAAGTGATCAGTTCACTCAACGCTAGATTCGCATGCGACATGTACAATAAACGGGAGAACGCTTTAACTGACGAGTTAACGTTACAGAAAGATATATATGGACGTTAAGCAAAAGGAGTTAACGCAACACACACGACATAGACATGTGATAACGACATACACGTTGAACACTCATAAGCTTTGTAGAACTTACCCTATCAATGTGACAAGAGTTTGACCGAATGACATAGGCCATGTACATAGGCCGCTGCCTTCATCAAATCTGCCTGTACAACAGAAAGAAAGTTCCGTATTAGCATTTCGGCTAACTCTAATTATCTAATATAGTACCTATATACATGTATACAATGCATGGCAATATAACGAGCAATTACTCGGGACGTAAGAATTAATTATGAAAGAGCATATTCGTGGTTATTGCATATTATGACTGCTGTGTACCCGATCAACAAATATCTGTCGCTTCGCCACAAGACGACACCGCCATACAAGATTCTCGCACACCAGAGTCCAGATATACAATAAAAAATAATCGGTTGTTCACCTAGTATAGAGATCTATACAAATACATACGAGAAATAAGAAACCGGAAATACAGATGGACTTACCTGCCAAGAACTCGCACAAGTCTCAGGAACTGGTATACGGCAAACTGCATATATTATACTCGTAATATATACCATACCAAATATGCGACCGTCCGGCAGAAGTACCAAGTAAGATGTGCATCTGTAATCGCAAAAGCGCCCAAATATATACAGAATCCGCACGCTGCGACCACATATGTGATGACAAGAAACAACAGACAGTCACAGTGAACTCGTGGAACTGTGATTCCGGCAGCGTAAACTCCGCGGGTGGCTAATTAAAAGAAACATTTAAGATATAGAAAGACATACATTTGGCGCCAGTGGCAGACGAGGCTCTCTACCAAATTACCCAACTGTCGCGCCAAATACAAAAACACGATACAAATATAAAACAGAATGTATCCCGGTCACACAGGCATCACAGCATTTGTTTAACTATTCTGCGTTAAAATAAATTCTAAAAATAAAAAAAAATACAGTTGAATACCATTCGACTAGCTCTTTCAGCTGAAATATAGCTTTACCATACCTGAACCTTTCCCTTAAAATAACGACGGACATAATACGCTAGTTTTTCATTGTAAAAGCGCCGGCAATAGTCCAATTTTATCCTGACATACTTTATAGCGCAATAACGCACAGCGGCGTAAACAGGTGTTAGCCTGATAATGACGTCATTGTATTCATTCGCCTCTCGATGGTTTCGCGATATTCTCTCGACGCTTTCTCGATCACTTGGTAACATACAATAGGCTTGTATTAGAATTTCCACGGACAGCTTTGCATAATAAAGCAGGGTAAGCAATCCGGAGAACAACAAGCAATTCATTGTGACTCAATATTTCGGTTTATGTTTTCAAACCATCGTCAGGGGTCATAGTAGTATATAAAGGCTAAATTGATGAGATAGCGCCTCACTGCGCATGCGCAGAACCTTGTGTGACGTCATAAGTGTGCGCAGAAAAAAAATGGGGCGGTATTGGGGCGGTGTGCGCATGCGTGATGTGTGGGAGGTGGGTACAAGATGGCCGCCAGTGGAAGATGTGGGAGGTGGGTACAAGATGGCCGCCATGTGGGAGGTGGGTACAAGATGGCCGCCAGTGGAAGATGTGGGAGGTGGGTACAAGATGGCCGCCAAGTGTCAGTCAGTGCAAGATGTGGGAGGTGGGTACAAGATGGCCGCCAAGTGTCAGTCAGTGCAAGATGGCCGCCATGTGGGAGGTGGGTACAAGATGGCCGCCATGTGGGAGGTGGGTACAAGATGGCCGCCATGTGGGAGGTAGGTACAAGATGGCCGCCATGTGGGAGGTGGGTACAAGATGGCCGCCATGTGGGAGGTGGGTACAAGATGGCCGCCATGTGGGAGGTGGGTACAAGATGGCCGCCATGTGGGAGGTGGGCACAAGATGGCCGCCATGTGGGAGGTGGGTACAAGATGGCCGCCATGTGGGAGGTGGGTACAAGATGGCCGCCATGTGGGAGGTGGGTACAAGATGGCCGCCAGTGGAAGATGTAGGAGGTGGGTACAAGATGGCCGCCATGTGGGAGGTGGGTACAAGATGGCCGCCATGTGGGAGGTGGGTACAAGATGGCCGCCAGTAGTGCAAATGTATAAAAGGAGTCGATTTTTAGGGAAAGGGGTGTATTCAATCTGACTTACCTGACCTGACTTGATCAGCCAGCCAGCCAGCCAGCCCTCCTACCTGCCTGCCTTCCTGTCTGCCTGCCTGCATTCTGCCTGTGTGGAATGCAGCGTCCCGGACTTGGTTCTGGGTTTTTCCATCACACACAGTGCAGGTGGCGACGTCACTTCCGGTCTGCGAATCGGGCGTGAATCTGGGACTATGGGATGCATGTACTGACTTGGTTCTGGGGTTTTTCTCACGGAGGTCATGTGATCAGTTCAAGGTCATATCATCCATTTTTATCGATATGTCAACTCCACACCCAGTCCATTAAAATGCTCCTTCACCTATGCGTTTGCTAATTTGATACCTCACTCTGACCATCTGTGGTGTGAGTGGAGTGCAAGAATGTATTCATCCGCGGTGATGCAGTCATGTCTGGCGGTGATTCGGTCTGGAAAGCTTCCTTGCCCAATGCCTACGGACTTTACCGAAGATACACGGACTTCAACGAAAAGACACGGACGTACACGAAAAGACGCGAAGGTGAACGCCATTGTGGGAAACCTCCCACAGACAGGTCAGTACATGCATTTCTATGTTGTTCACGCATAATAAAAGGATTGATCTGTAATCTGTGTTGTTGTTGTTGCTCCCTTTTTGGACTAACCCATCAGAATAGTACGTATCACGGACTACACCCGTAGAGCTACATCTGGTCTATAAAACACGTCCCTCTGGATCCCACACCTTCATTTCTACAGAGCCATAGCGGAGATCCAGCCCCATGCGACTCGCATTTTACAGTATGCCACCGTGGTGAATTCATTCACGGGTTACCGAGCAGTGGTCCGGTCCATGTTTGCAGATGGCGACGAAAACGAGGGACGACGCCAGATCCTGAACGAGTTCACAGAAGCGGTCCTCCACAGAGTGCACTCGATGGAGAGGCGTGCCATCACTCACCACTACTGGACTAAGACAGCCATCCTTGATGCTCGGGCTATGGACCACGAGCGCTCACGCCGCAACCAGCACCGGCTGGTTGGCCTCATACTAGTTCGTGCCCTATTCACCCTGGCGCTGTGGTATTGACACTATAAATACCAGGGTCAGACAGAGTGTGTGTCATTCACCGTTCGACATTTGGACCAAGCATGTCATCCGTCCTACGAGCCAGAATCCCCTTACACCTTACCAGGTGGGATTTGATACGTTTATGAAGATTATGTGACTCAGGAAGATAGTGGCGGGATTGGAGGGCGTCCCCTGAGACTTTATCGAATACGGTGACACTACAGCGTGATGGGTGGACTAAGTTTAACCGGGTGTTGAGCGGAGAGTTAGACGGACACCTGATCCACCTGGACAAGGCCAACTACGTATACCATACTGCGCTCTACCCACGGGTGGGACGCTACCAAGAGCCGGCTCGAAGTTTCCTCCTAACTCCCTCTCTGTGGTCAGCCTGGGAGAAAATAGGCCCTCTGGTGGACCAGTTATTTATACCCGACGATCGATCACCCCACCAATTGGCATGGGCTCATGCTATCGAACACGCACTAGATGAACCTAATGAAAAAAAAGCGGATGGAGAAAATACTATATGTATAGAATGCGCAGAGGTTGGAATGACAGTGTCACCTGATGAAGCCACCCACACACACATGACGGGCCAGAACGATGAAGAAGAAGAAAAAATCCGTGATGAAGCCGCGGGGCCAATGGCTGAACCCCATGAACAACTACATGAACCCGATGACGATGCCATTGATTACCCGGCTAGACTCAGTCAGCCCAATGACATGACCACCTGATCCTTTGATCTCACGGGGTTCTCCCTATAAATACGAGAGCCAGTGAAATCTGGTACCATTCACGTACTGACCATGACGGAGCATATAGTACTGGCGTATTTCAGCTTGACCCCCGAGGTTTTCCTGCACGTGTATGCGGATAAGGTCGATATCATGGAGGAGGTGGTGGGAGATGCGGACCCTACACAACCGTGCCCGACTCACATTCGTCTGTCCCGGGAGGGCTGGACCAAATTCAAACGGGTCTTGTCTGGTGAACTGGACGGCGACCTCATCCACTTGTGTCACGATGTGTACATCCGACGCGGCCCTTTCTTTGCTCAATTGGCTCGGCTAGATGGAGGTACAGTGCATTTTACCCTTCACCCTGATCTAGGGTCT
>JAVTVY010019273.1:0-80838 GCA_036873755.1 Hanleya hanleyi | reverse complement strand
GTTCATGAGGGGTACAGAACTGAGTGGTGAAAGTTTGTCTGTGTATCAGCCCGAAGAGGTAATGTGAAGCAATCCAAGACAATCTTTGCTTTGTGATCACCACTCATAATTGATGTCTTTCATCTTTGAAACCTCTTTTGTTGGTTTCCGCCTTTTAATTAAAAATTGTCTGGTATAGATTTTTTGACTTACACAAAGATTTCGATCTCGCCTTATTTATCTTCGGGTTGTAGTCCCCACAGGATTGCCATCGGGGAAAGCTAATGGTCTACTTGCTTATCATAATACTAAAACCTCTCCAATGAACATTGGACATATGGCATACTTGTGACACTATGGAATGGATTGTGAAAAAAAAGATGTCGTACAGCTCAATACATCGTGCTACATAAGAGATAAGCCATGTTATGGTACATCACCATATGGGTCGTTGTCGAGTTGTTGTTGTCGATTGCTGACTTGAAGAACAGTGCTTGAGGGAATAGACACCTAAGGATGGAGTTTAGGATTATGGTTATTTATAGCGGAAGGATTAGTTTTAGAGTTACTTCCAATCATGTCAGCTGACGGGAGAGGATGGTGGTAGATGTTAGATGATAGGAATTGGGATTAGCTCAGGGAGTAGCTAAGGGATTAGCACTTGGGATTCAGTGTTAGCAGTTTGCCTCTATGACTGACAACGACACCATGGCCATATCAGTACCACTTTGTAACACTGACCTGTACCATTCTGAGAAAGTGACCTGTACTATTTTGCGACATATCCTTTTGGCAATCTGTATCATTTTACGACCTATCCCCCTTGGCAACCTGTACCATTTTTCAAAAGTACCAAATACCAATATACTTATGCATTGTACATTCTAAACTTTATAACTATGCAGATGACAACTCTTTTTCTGTAATTGCTGATAATTTGGAAGAAGTTGAGAAACTGTTAGAGATTGACTGTAAAACGATACTGCAATGGCTCAGACTAAACTATTTTCAAGCCAACCCCGATAAATTTCAATGCATGTTACTAACAAATAGAAACCAAGCACATTCTGGCAATAAAATGAGAATTGGTAATGAATGGTTAGAGTGCCAGAAAAATGTTAGACTGCTTGCATTAACATAGATGACAAATTGAGCTTCAGTATACATATCTCTAATCTATGTAAAAATGCTAGTCGTCAGCTAAATGTTTTGTACAGGCTGTCCCCGTATTTAGACAAAGAGTCTAGACTCTGTATTTATAAAACTTTTATCCTGTCTCATTTTAATTACTGTCCAATTGTCTCGCATTTTTGTGGGAAAATCAATACGAAGAAACTGGAAGAGATTAATTTTAGAGCTCTTAAATTTGTACACCAGGATTTTAACGCTTCTTACGAGAATCTTTTATCTAGGACTGGTATGTCAAACCTAGAAGTCAATAGACTAAAGTGCTCAGCACGAGAAGTTTTTGAAGCTGTTGGCGGCTCACCTCCTGTCTATATAGCCGACTTATTTAATTTAGAAATAATTTAAAAAACCTTCGGGGTGACATTATTCTTACTTTGCCTGATGCCAAGAAGGTCCGCACTGGCTTCAAATCTTTTAAATACTATGGTGCACATGTCTGGAACTCACTTCCCAACGATGTTAGAACTTCTACTGATTTTGACTTTTAAAAAGTTGCTAATTGACTGGAGTGGCCCATCCTGTACATGTAACCTGTGTCACAGTAACTAGTAATTGTATATGTAGATTTAAATAATACACTTTTATTTGTTACACATTATGTAATGTAATAATTTTTATTATTATGCTGCTGAATAGCATGTCAGATCTATTTCTATGTATGTATATCTTTTATGTTTTTATCTTTTTATGTTCTTATTTATCTCATCCTAGTCGGTAAAACTAGCATTTGAGCTAATGTTTGCATTTAGAAACACTGACTTTAAATAAAACTTGAAAAATGAAATGATATGAATATACTATATCTAATACACTGAAATATTTATTGTAATCGTTTGTCTATCTGATAAGTTTGATCACTAATTCCAGTCTGATCTGAAAAGATTGGAATTAGAGACAAGAGTATATTGGATATCCACTATACTTAATTAGAGACAAGAGTATATTGGATATCCACTATACTTAATTAGAGACAAGAGTATATTGGATATCCACTATACTTAATTAGAATCGTATTGTACAAGCTTATGTTAATCTATGTATGTTCACATCAATGGACGGATGGCATGTCCAGTCCCAGGTGGAGCGATGATGTGACCAGTAATACGTGTTTGTCACGAGGTTTCAGTTCGTAAACACATGATGTGTGTATATTTGTACCATAAAAACTTTCACAAATCCATGGTGACCTATAGGTTAAATGCATGGAAAATAAAATAGAAATCACATAATTGTTCACCCATGCTTTCCCAGAGTTTTTCCTTTTAATAGAAAGGTTTTATTTCTGGTTTTTAATGCAGGGTTAAATAAGTTTTTATACACAACTTTAATAATACAGTCAACGATATTAATTCATGAACATTGTATTATGGTATTTATAATATCAAATTTTTGTATGACCAATAAAACTATTGTAATTATTATTGAACTTTTAGTTTTGTATTACAGTTATTAGGTCGACCATTGTCTTGACCCACTGGAGAAACGCGTTACCTTCACTGACTAGCAATCTGCTTATGACGCTAATCAGTTTGTCGTTAACATTATAAATGCTTATAAAAGGGAAAATATTTATTACTGAAAACCATACTTTTAATTAGACGTGTACATTGGAACTTATTTAGAATAGTATATAATAATCTGAACTCAAATGACCACAATTATTCTGTGACACTCTTAATATATCACGCTTACAATAACTTTGAAAATATCCCCATATAACATTCCATAATAGTTGTTTCGCATAGTAGTTGTTTCACTCAATCGCACAGGGCGACGTCATAATTGGTATTCACTCAAATGTCAATAAACCAAAAGACGGTAATAGTTGTGTACGGTTCAACCTTTGGACATGAGATGAAAACAGCACATGAACTGGCTACCTGTTATTATTTTATACGACCTTAATGAACTTTGTTCTCTTGAACATCAAAATATTATGACTGAGCCTCGATACATGAGATAATTTTGATGGAATATTAAATGGATCGATCTTCAATGTTACTTCAAGTGTGATAAATTATCAGCGTCAGATAGTAATTATATGCATTTTTTCGAGTTCAGATTGTTTATTTAGCCTGCAGATCTATAATCTGTCCATTTTAATTAGTCGTATACTTTGGAGCTTCTCAAAAATAAGTAGTTAACTCTGCATAAATTTCCATTTCTAAAACCATACGTGCATATGTTGTTTTACCCCTCAGCCTGATTGCGATCAGGGGTATCGTTATCGCCCCGTCCGTCCGTCCGTCCGTCCGTCCGTTTTCTCGCTATGCTCCTTGAGATCTACTGAAGGACACTTTAGTGCAATATAGTGGGTAATCTGTAGATGCGTCTTTTGTATGTTTCATTGGTCACGTCCTCGTCTGACTGTCCGCCCACATATCCATCTATATCATTATTCGTAAACCAGTGAATTTCCATCAAATCCAGTATATTGGAACCATTACCCATAATTCTCAATTCTGATCCAAGGACACATCTGGTAGCTCATTGATCAATGTTGGGTCAAGTTGTGTTCTCTCCCGTCTGTAAAGTTCGTTTTTAATTTCGGGCAACCAGCAGGGTTTTTGAAACCCGGAAAAAATATTCCGTATTTTATACCTGGAAAACTATTCCATTTTTTTTTATTGGCCAATTATCCCGGACATTTTTTCCAGCTTCAAAACCTGAAAAAAACTATTCCGTATTTTATACCCGGAAAACTATTCCAGATTTTTTTTTTCCAGCTTTTTCTCAGATTTTTTTAAAATCAGGGTTTGAAATTCTAACAAAATAGATAACAATTTAACCCTTGTCCAAACAGGCCCCTTAAGCTGGGACTTACTTTTCAGCTGGATATATACAGAGCTGGTAGGACAAGGTTAAAATATTACATATGCAAACAATGCGAGACTGATTACCAGAGTGGTCAAATAATCGGCACTTTCATTTGTGTTAAAAAATGTGGATTTTTTTCTATGTAATACTTGAATTACCCATCGACGGCACTAGCATACACCTGAAATGCCGACTGCGAGCATCCAGGGTGTGTGACAAATTTATCAGATATTACCGACGAGCACCAACCAGTGAAAAAAACTTTGTTTACAATTGTAAAGTTAACCCACCTGTGCAAAAGACACTGTTGTTCATAAACAAGCACAATTAAAGTGGCAACAACAACTTTAATATCATCGTAACCATGGTAATGACCAAAACTCTCCATTTTCAGCGGCTTAAAGTGAATAATGACAGACAGTTTAACAACAGGAGTAATTGAGTATTAATTAAACTAGTTCCAATTATCTTGTCAGCGTATAACTTTATTCACGCGAAATTTTGGCACACCAGGTGGACATCTTGGATTTCCCCATGAAACAGTGTTATTGCGATTTCTCAGGAATTATTGCATGGATCTTTCTCAAATTTGATACACAGGTTCCCCTTGGGGTCTACTTGTGCAAGATATCTTTTGTGATCTGATTCAAAGATCCAATATGGGCACCAGGTGGCCATCTTGGATTTCCAGATGAAACATTGTTATCACGATTTCTAAGGAACTACTGCATGGATTTTTGTCAAATTTGGTACCCAGGTTCCCCTTGGGGTCTAGTTGTGCAAGATTGTGGTCTGATTCAAAAATCCAATATGGCCACCAGGCGGCCATCTTGGATTTCCCCATGAAACATTGTTATTGCGATTTCTCAGGAACTACTGCATGGATCTTTCTCAAATTTGGTACCCAGGTTTCCCTTGGGGCCTAGTTGTGCAAGATTGTGATTTGATTCAAAAATCCAATATGGCCACCAGGCGGCCATCTTGGATTTCCCCATGAAACATTGCTATTGCGATTTCTCAGGAACTACTGCATGGATCTTTCTCAAATTTGGTACCCATGTTCCCCTTGGAGTCTAGTAGTGCAAGATGCCTTTTGTTATTTGATTCGAAAATCCAACATGGCCACCAGGTGGCCATCTTGGATTTCCCCATGAAACTTTGTCGCGATTTCTCAAGAACTACTGCATGGATCTTTCTCAAATTTGACACACAGGTTCCTCTTGTGGACCAGTTGTGCAAGATACCTTTTTTGGTCCATTTTGAAATCCAATATGGCCGCACCTTGAATTTCCCATGAAACTTTATCATGAAATTTCACGAAATTACTGCATTGATCAGGGGAACAACTCATCTGTTGCAGTTCTTTAGTAAAAATTTCTCACAGCTACTTCCTCCAGTTACAGTAAGATGAGCTACAGTGCACTATCTTTAATTTTGTTGTTGTTCAGCCCCGATAATTATACGTCAACCCTTATCTCTCCTTAAGCACTTTCCAGGCCATTCCAGGAGTGTATTTTAAGTCCGCTCCCCAGTGAATAAGAATGTGTCAGATAAAAGGAATAATTTATTTGTTTTTAATGTCTTCTAAAAACTGTTTTGAAGATTCCAAAATTTAATTTTAAGAAAAAAATAATCAGAATATTTGCCTTGAATCAAAATATTGACTTTAATCAGACCCAACAATACTGATCAAACAAATTTATTTCTTTTTTGATTCTTAAAATACATTCATTATTCCAGGTAAATTTAGACTTTTCCAAGTAATTCAACTTGAGTAGCCTCCCTTAAATGATTTCCAAACACAAATTATGTCCCCTATTGAGACATGACAAAAACACCCATGCAGATATATTTAAAATAATTGTGAATGTCGTGTCGCTTGCACCAGAGGTAGGGTAGGTATTGCTATTCTGTCATTTTCTTCACCATTGGCTGTAGTTCCCTTCTAAACACACACGTCATCGTTCATAATTTGTCAGCACATCATTTGGCTTGCCATGTGCTTTCGACGGAAGTGTCGCCCATGTTAGAAAAAGTTTTTTCTGCAAACTTTGCAGCTGGCTTCGTCAGGATTTTTACCACGTTCGAACCATCATCAATAAGTTGCATTGCACAGCCATGATGTCCCAGAAGAGCATTTTCTTGGCATGTATTTTTACACTGAAGCGATTTGAGAACAGCAATTTCATCTCAAATGCATCCTGAGTGCTTTGGGAAAATTCAAGATCATAGTTATCTCCCCTGATGCACACTTCACGGAATTTGCAGACCAGACGGGGCATTGGATGAATTAAACATTCACTGGTCCGGGAAAATCACTGTTTCGATTTAACAAAAACTCAAGAGAAATATTAACTTGGCTGACATTTTCATGTTCCATTTAATTTTCCATGACGTCTCACAAATTTCAATGACCAGACACAAAAATTCCAGGACTTTCAATGCCTTGGGAAATCAATTTCCAAATTCCAGGACTTTCCCGGTTATAGTTCCCGGCTCTTGGGTCGACTGGGTTTGAGCAGCTCCCCTATCTTTGCATTAATCAGAGATTTAGTTATGCCGGGCCATTTCTGCAGAACCAATTCTGAAAAAAAATTCACTTTCAAACATCTTTTCAACAAAAACGGTGTGATGTTAAGCATTGATTATGAACACAAATTAACATTCACATTAACATTTGAACTTTAAATTATGGATATGAATAACACGAAATGTCCTCTACATTACCAGGAGCTGTGATGACCATATTGTAGGAGTTCATATGCGAGTCGACCAAGTTTGAGTGCGAATAAAAGAGCACTTGCTCGGTCCAGAGGTGTCATTTTTTGTCTGTCTAGCAAGGCCTGCACATCGAGGCATGTGTAGATGTACTACGTTTGTACCTGTATTTTGGTGCAGTGATGTGCAGCAGGCCTTGCTGACCAGGCAATAAATGACACCGAGTGGGCCGAGCGAGCATTACTTTTATATGCCCTGGAATTAATAATTGAAGATCGGCGTTAACTTGAGCAGCTACGGATCCAAACACCAACATGCAATTTATAAGTGTACAAATATATTCAGTTACATAAATTTTCTTCTCTTACTGTATATAACTGCCAGTCGTTCGGGATTGCCAAGGGCGACTTTGTCCCCACTGCCTTTCAGGCTTCTCCCCTCGTAATCTGGCATAGAATACAGCATCTTGAACAAAAGTTTGGTATGTTTGGAGAAGCTTTTTGTCTGGGCTTCCTTCATCTGGAGTTGACCCTGTATAACAAAAGGGGCATAAACTCTGTAAAACATACCAACACAATTTGTTTTTCAATAGGTTGCTGGTTCATAAGATTTGATTAATATGCATGAAACGCACATAACGAACACATTTATATGATGCTGACAATACCCCTACGCCAAAATTGCCGACAGTGATTTTGACTATGTATCACTGAAGTTTTTGTTGTATTCTTGCATGTATTTCATGTTGCACTGCATTAGTTTTCGCAACCAACACTAAATTGAGTTTATAAATTTAAAATACAATTTGCATTTTTAGTTTTTTACTGCTGCTTCATCTAGTACTTGAATGAAATATGATAAAAACAAATCTGACCTAAGTATACCCATTGTAGGTTTGTTCCTATTTGAAAAAAATGAATTGAAAGTAATTATTTTCATGCTTTCTAATTTCATTCTAAATGCTTAGGTAGCACAGATGTATCTAAACAACTACAGGAGGAAAAAGTAAATTAATTCAAAATGTTGAAATTATAACAAATTTGCGAAGGATATATGTTGATTACTCGAAAATATTTTCCTGTTCTGTGTGAATCGGAAACTGATTTTTTTTTGTACAAAAAATTGCTCGATACTTCTTCTGTTGGTAGTCTGTAGAGATGCATGAAATAAGAAGAGTTTAGCTCTCAGTCAATGTTTAGTTTGATGTCATCAAAATCATGTACATTTAATCGTCGTTTTTATCACTTTCAGGGGGAATGTCCCAAAATAACAAAAATATGACTTCTTTAACCAAAATCTATCTAGATCAGCTCTGGGAAGTCGCAGAGTGTTGTTTTGGTTCATGAAGTTATATTTCAGCTAATGTTACATAAATTCTTAAACAAATTAATATTGATGCTTATTTTGGCCTATCCATGTTTAGCATGAAGGCTACCTAATATGCAAGTGTGTTTAAGGACAGAACATTTGCTGAACACTGAACAGGGGCATCTGGTCAAATAACACAGCAGCGTAACAGTTAAACTGCATCCAGAATATCGAAACCAAATATCTCTTTTATTTTGAAAGCCAATTCAAATTAACTACATTCTTGAAGAACCCGAAATTTGGAGCGCGTAGGGTTCCATATAACAAAGATGCCTCACTTAACTGCTCCACACTTGGTCGTCCACACCAGCCGCAGCGTTCTTGTCAACATTTGGCTCCACCAGCGGGCTCTATTATAAAGACATTGAATAGAATGTTTTAAGACATTTCGCATTGACTTGTTTGGTGTTGAGTTTACCATCCCCTTTTCCAAGGCTTGCTCATTAATCCAATTTCGTTCATGATGAAACATTTTAAAACAAAGATCTTATAAATATACTCCATGTATTTAAAGTTATTCCACAAAACACAGTATGACCTAGCTTAAATACAACGAATTTGGATAACAGATCTTGAACTGCTGCATTTTCATAGCGGAAGTGGCTTTAGATATCAGCAGCACGTAGATTAAAATGCATGTGGCACACGAGTTAATTCATTGCTTATTTGATTATCAGGTTACTTAACTCCCAACACCGGCTACTTTTCGGGAAAACTTCCATACTCCGTAACCTCTTCCCTATGGTTTGCATCAAACAATGGAGAGGGGTGTTTCGAAATCTTCGAGTAGGACGAACATACTAAATGGATAGTGCAAACATACTAAATGGATCATTCAGCCTCTCCATCAGGAAAATCTTCCTCGGCAAAAAATCTGTGTCGTTTGAAAATCTCCTGTTTAACACCATGTTAAATATAGACAAGGAAAAATGATTTTGTTAATTGAGAGGGCTGATGACCCCTTTCTCATTAATCTTTTACTGCATGACATTTTGAACAATTGCATGTTCAGGTACACTTTTTGTTAACTGTCTCAGGTGATTGCTAAATTTGGGATCGGTATGACCCGACAGTTATCAGCTTGTATTCAATCATAAATAACACTCTTTTCAAGCGAATAACTGTAACAGAAAAATATACACATACAAAAAATAATAAAAAGAACATTGCATTGTTGTGCTTGAATAGCAGCCAGAAAGGTGAAGGAAAACTTGACAGTCTTGCCCCTCTTAGAGTTATCATTCCGTCAGTCACTCGAAAAATACCATATTCAGGCAATATCTACTGTGAACTTACCTGCACACCAACAGACGTTGCTGCAACACTTTCTTGTGGGCTTGCATTCATGCATTGGGGGCCGAATATTGGGACATGCATTGAGGGCCGCATTCATAGCTTGTCTCTGTTACGAAGGCCATGAAATATGAGAAGAAAAAATGGTGAGAAAGGACATCGTACGTTTAGATGAATAAATGGACGTAGGCTAGATGCAGTAATCATGTCGAAAGTAAAATATTGTCTGCACAAGAAATTGTTAAGGGATCGTTTCCATTAATCGTTTTTTCTTCAGTCGCGATTTTTCTTCAATTTTCTCGATTGAAAAACGATCAGTCGCGAATCAGTCGCGAGGATATCGAGAAAAAAAATGAGAAAAAACGATTGAACCTTTTCTGGAAAAAACCATTCTCTCGCGATATCGTTTTTGAATCGTTTACCCATGCGCGATCCGTTCTTGATCGCGAATCTTCAATCGCGAGAGAATCGTTTTTTTCAAGGCGCGAGAGAATCGTGAGGCGGAGTGATATTTGACACATAGGCCGTGTTGCCGTCGTACGCCGCTCTATCCGCGAACTGGGAACTGCATGTAATGTTGATTGCGGATTTGTCGATGGAAAAACCTATATTACTATACTATACTGTATAAATGCGTAAGATAACCGAATAATATATATGATTCACGTTCTATAGTCTCCTACAAGCCGAAGTAGGGCGTATGCTGGAAATATCTATACATATACCTGTACCATGCTTCCTGTTGAGTTCGTCGTTGATTGCATTTATATCAGAATGATTACGGCACATGCTTGATAGAGGTGTGAATGGGCGCATGGCGATAACCCGGAACAGCTTAGCCCTCCAGCCGAGAATTTCTAGGTTAATTAAGGTGAAAAATAGTGTAATTAAATATGTATATTTTGTTATAGTAAAACATACATTAGGAAAGGGTATCCATTCATGTTTTGGTACAGTTTTTAAACTATTGAGATGTGAGTAAATTCAAAAAATCACCATCAAGTTAATTTTATTTATTATAAGAATATTCGCGGCAGTGATTTCATATTTATATCAAATACATATCACAATGGTGATTGAATCGCATATAACGGTTGGATTCGCATATGTACAATACTTTTTATTTTAATTTTATATTTTGATAAATGAACTATGAATGATTCCAAAGCGAAGCTCAAGCCAAAAACCAACTGAATATTATATAATTTCATCTCTTACTGGATTAACCAGTTGTGAAATTTTTTACAAATAGCCCGCGCTATATATTAATAATTAAGTGCTTTCGAAGACTCAAAGGCCCCGTATGACAATGTTATATTCAATACAGCGCCATCTATCTACACAAGGAAAATGGTGATCGTAGGACAAAAAACCACGCGTACAGCGAAAATCTGACGAATCAACTCAAAATTTCAGCCCGCACAGATGTCAAAAACGTTCACGAAAAATACTACACAAGAAATCTGGAATAATACCGGCTTTAAAACACAGAAATACCCAAAATAATAGACGAAATTGCAAGTGTAAATGAGCCAATCTGACCATATCTGGGCCTGTGTCCCGTACAAAATATATGTAAATATAAAGTTATAATTATATATATAAGAATGGAAAAGGAAGAAGAAAAAATGATCGAACTTTATATAGTCTGACTGAAGTGTTAGAAACTCGAACGTGTGTGCGGGTCAGTCAGGCTGAACCAATGGCGTACTACTTTCGGCTATAATCCTCAATCGTTTTTTTTCAATCGTTTAAATTTTCTCGATTAAAAAGCGATTGAATCGCGATATCGCTTTTTATTCGCGAGAATTTTCTCGATTGAAAAACGATTGCCAACAGAAAAAAAAAACGATTCGAACAGCGATCGCGAATGAATCGTTTATTTTGAAGAAAAAAAACCATTCCCTCGCGCCTTGGAAAATCGCGACATCGAGAAAATTTGATGAAAAAAACGATTCATTCGCGAACGATAATTGGAAACGGTGCCTAAATTAACATGAAGTACAGCATTATATTGTATACTAAGAAAAATGAAGACAGTTGGCGTCAGTTTTTTAATAACTCAAGTGGTGCATCTGTGCAAACTCACCGATATTGAGGCAAAAACACCAATTTTTCACTGTAAACATATGAAGATAATCGATAACCACAAGCGAATATACTCATAGCAAGAAATAATAAATAGACCATTGCGTTGTTGCGAATGAATAGGATTTTTTTTCCAGAAAGGCAAAAGGAAACGCAACACTTGTCATTTTTTAGAGAGTTCCTTCCGTCATTCACTCGACAATACAATATTCGTGCAACATCAACTATGAACTTACCTGCACACCAACAAATGACGCTGAAACATTTGCTTGTGGGCTTGCATCCATGCACTGTGGGGGGGGGGCGGCATTCATGAATTGGGGGGCGGGCATATTTGGAGGCATGCATTGGGGTGCCGGCTTCATAGCTGTTTCCTGTTACAAAGGCAATGAAAGATAAGAAAAAATGGTGAGAATGAACATCGTGTTTAGATCGACAAACGACCCCAGGATACGTGCGATAAAAATGCCAAAAATAAAATATTGTTCATTTGACATTTAAAAAAAAAGCCAAGACAATGGGCCTCATAGTTTTTTAATAATCGGGTCGTGAAGTAGTGCACTCGCCGATATTGGGGTGAAAACACCTATTTTTGTTTTCATACGAACATAAACGATAACCAGAATCAACTTTACAACACTCATCATTCCAAAGCACTCATCATTCCAATGGGCAGTTATAACCCAAAGGTGGTTCTGGTAATATCTTCATATGCTTACAGTCAAAAATAGGAGGCATATTTAGTCCTTCCGTTTGAAGGCGTGTGGCATCGCTCACCTAAATCGTACCCCAGGTACACAGTTTTCTGCACACCTGCATTCAGCAAAGTCAATTTGGAAATAAGTACGATGTGTCTGCTAATGGCATCGGTATTATATGAAGTGACGGTGTTAATTTTGCTAACTCCTCCACTGAAAATCACCATGAAAAGAAACTGAAACACCTTTGAGAAAGTCTCATTAGCCACGATCACCATCAATTTCAGCCCGGTCATTGTTTGAAAAATGGTAGCACAGGCTAGCCTATTCCTAGCCTGGGACTGTGCAATATTTGCCACGTGCGCATCGGTGTTAAATGAAGTGACAGTTGGTGTTAATTTTGCTAACTCCTCCACTGAAAATGGCCAATGGCTACCGTTTCTCCTTTTTTGAAATGATGACACAATATTTCAAGCCCGTAGTGAGGTTGAATTGAATCCTCAATCATGTGGCAACCACTGGTGACTGTTGAAATTCTCCATCACTTTTGATATCACTTATATAAATTGAAATAGATTATTTTCATTAATTTTTCGTTTGAATATAAATGGACTTATTTAATCATAAATATAATATGGTAGGTTGAGTAAAACAAAATCACTGCAATCTCAAAATTTAGGAAAGTGATATTTAGCTCTCGTATCGGCTCTCCTCGGTTAATTTAGGTACACTTTTTATAGCTCACATGTTTTTACAAAAGATATTGGATTTTGCACGAATGCACTACTGCGGGAGTCGGTTTAACATTAGAAAACCATGAGACTCTGTGCCAAGATTTTCTTATGAGTATACGATATAATGTCGATTGAACAATTTGTTGCATAGCCTATATTTTATTATTTTGGTACTTCCATGCCTCTATGCGTGCAGATTTAATTTGCATAAGTCTGATAGCATCTAACCATCCAAATTTCAGAATGCATGATAGATGAACCTCATCACTTCTCATGCTATCAAGAGGTAATTACACAAAACAATATGGCCAATACAAAAAAGTTTACACTCAACCTTAATCAATACCTAATATTTATTGCAAGGTACACATGGTACATTTAATATATTTTGAATATTTTTAAGTATTTTTATTTGTCTGGTAAACCTTAAAGCGGCCAAATACAAACATGTATCACAGGATGACAATCTGACTGTTTCCCTTTGAGATAGTGAAATTATTTGGTAACAGTCATAATTCCTCCATCCCCACCACTAACTTTCCAGCTGGTACAGTCTGTTCGAAACTTCTGAAACACGAGTTGATAACCTCACATTGGAAAGGCCTTGGATTCTGGAGGGTTTGCATGGCATTGCTGTATGTTCCAGCTACAGACGTAGCGCTATTTATTTTACTTGTCCTGCAAAATGACTATGTATGGAAAAAATTGAATCAAGATAGAACAGATCGAAGCGGATTGAAGCTCCCTTACATTCTAGTAATAGTGACTGTATAAATGGAATATTTAAAAATAGAAATACTGGGTACAAATAAATACTGGGCAAGTACAGAGTAAAAAAAATAATATACAAAAAAAAACAATGGTATACAAGAAGAAACATTTGGGTGAACTAGATTATATATATATTTATGCTGAAATGTCAATTGCTCGGCTAGACAAAGGAAAGATTCTGGGCTTGTTGTAGAATGACAAATAAAACCAAAAGTCCCACAGACAGAAGAAACAAAATTTGTCAATCATTATCAGACAGCGGACACAATGAAGTTTTGCCCCAAGCGACACCATTCCCTTCGCTAATGTTACGGAGGTAGTAGCATCATGTAGAAAAAATTCGGCAAATAATATATTTTGATAAAACTGATTCAGTAGTTGAGATCAGGCCCGTACGCAGGATTTTGTTCAGGGAGGCTATCTCAGCAATGAGCACCCCCCCCCCCTCACCGCAGTAAAACCTTGAGAACCTAAGACTTCATTTAACGCATTCTAAAGTATTTGAGAGGTTCAAAAGAGCTGAAACATTTCACAATTATTTCAGTTTTCAACCGTTCTAAAATTACAAAAATAACAAAAAATAACAAATCAATCAAATTTATCGGACTGTTCTATGTGAAGTGTAAATTTATGGGAGACAATACCGGTAGTCTCCCCTCCCGGCAGAGTAAGTTAGTGTTTTGCTTCGCGGAGGTTCGGTCGCTTTGCGTGTTTTGGTCGCGGTGGCCTGCATACCAGCCCCGCATGATATATTTATTATTCTTCCAATTCAAGGGCAGCGGGATCGACCCCTCCGAACCCCCACTGCGTACGGGCCTGGATATCTACTATGGTGAACGTTTATCAGTGACCTCAATTTTCAATATCACAGGCATTGAAATCACATTTCTGACATTCTCTGCACTTGGCTCCAGTGCCTGCCTGATATGACATCACGATTACACGCATCGGCATTTTGAGCATGACGCTTTGCGATGTCATAAAACTGTTATCGTACTGTGATGGATTATAACGTCACGCAATTGTAAGCCAGGTCGCGTCATCCGACATCATCTCAGTCATTTCCCATTTTCATCTAGTTTACTGGATTGAATTGAAGAATCTAACAATATTGGTCCCAATACGAAATTCGATGCTTCGAGGCTTGAAAAGCCTTTGGAAAATGTTGCAGGTGACCATGATGTTCAGTTTACTAGAACAATTAAAATCACGCTACTACCCCTTTAAAAAAATCAAGGAAAATGACAGGAGCAAAGAACAAAAGAAGTGCCTTCCTCCCATCTCATCTACTTTTTCCTGGAACAACCAGGTTAACCGACTGTAAGATCTCATTCATGGAAACTTCATTAAAAACCATGAAGGTCAATTCCATTGTCACGGGCACTACATCAGAGCCACATTCTTGGTCGGTCAACTTCCCAGAATTTGAACAAAACTATATTAAAACCATAATTTCTGAACAGAGATTAAATTTCTTCTGTGGGTAAATACTTTCGAAGGGAAAATTTTTAATGACTGATAGTGACATCAGCATGGAGCCAATGAAACCGGAGTGTCATCTGGGCGCTACATGGAAATACCACCATTTTTAAGACTAAATGGATATGCTGATGTATCCCTGTCATTTGAAGCTCATTCGGGAAATTATTTCTATGAAATATTTTTTCTCACGAAGTAGGCTACCATCTGCAAATCGTCCAGTAGTCAGTGAGTGAGTCCATCCGAATCCTTTCGTCGGCAAAATAAGGAGAACGTTGATATTAGAAACTTTATTTTTTGCGTGAAGGTGCATTAGGGACTGTTACCAGCAAGCTCTGAGCTGACCTACTTTTGATGAAAATTTCTGGTGATTCTTGATGAAAATCACCGGTGATTCCGACTTGGGCTGTGCTCATCTTAATATAAGCAGGATTTCAACTTGGGGCGGGGGATTTCCAAGAGATTAGTGCACTTCGTAGGTCCTATGACGTTAGTCATACAGTGAATGCTGCTTATCATGAATTCATGCATTGTTTGTGTTTACAGGGTGTGAAATGTTACGTGTCCACCTGTCACAGACACGTAGAATTTGCCAGTGACAGGTAGGAAAAAATTTTACCTGTCACTTGCGACAGGTGAAACATTGCAGGGATTCATAGGCGTTTATCTTTACTAACGCCCGAAGCAAGAGAAAGTGTTGTTGTTGTTGTTGTTAAAGGATGTCACAACTTCTGCTGAGAGCATGCCATGCTTTAGAGCTAAACATAAATTTAGCCTCGTTATGCTTCGGCAAGCATCCACGTTCGATCAGACCTCAACACTTCAGATTTGCTTACACTGTTGGAGAGACCATTGGAGATCGGCAGTGGACGAGGTATATATCAAGTCACGGATATTCTTCAGATCAAAGGTCTCTGTGATCTGATCAGCGATACGGATTTGATATTTTTGGAACATCATGAGGTCTTGCCGGCATCATTGAAAACTGTTGACCGCTTCTCTCTTGCAGGAAACAAGCCTATGTTTATGTATACTATGATTGTCTTTTTGAATTTGGTGCTAATACTGTTATGTGGAAAATGGAATAGGTCTTTGGATTATGGACGCGGATATTCTCTAATGGACGACGGCTGGATTATGAATGACGGACTAGACGCTTGTAACAGAACGGGAACCCACGCTCAGAGTAAAAGAAGATTATCGACGGATGCCTGTCAAACTGTACGCATTGCGGAAGAAAAGCTGATCAAGGAAAATGTGCTCAAGTTCACTGAAACAAATTTCATTCTTTGTATACTACTAAAAGAATTCCAATGTGGCCATATTAAGTTTTTTTAAACATTATAAGCGTGAAGATGATCTAGAGAATGTGTTCTAATAGTCTGACCACGGGCGACACTATAACCAGACATGAGGTTTGGTTCGCGCTTCTCAATCACTTTACGTATACTGGTACATTTCATGAACATAAAATGCCAATAACTTTATACATATCTGTGCTTCCTTCATCGTGCCTCATAATGTGACATTTTAAAAAACAAAGTGGAAATGAAAATGAATGGTAGGCTACTGGGGAAAGCCAAATTTTTTTTTGTAATAGGTTTAACTATGAATAATTATTTATCATTTGCCTAGCAATTATCAAAACTAATTAATGAAATATTTGTCATTCAGTCTTCTTACTAGATGAGGTGATAAAAACAATTTAAAACTCAAGAAATTTGGCCAGCGGACATTAAAAATAAAATACTCAGGACTACATTGGATAGTTTTCTTATCAAAAGCCCCAGTGCGTTCATCGTTTAAACATAAGTCGATCAGCATATATAGAAATTTTGACAAAATTAGTGTACAAGTAAGTTTTGGGTGGGACAGGTAGAAAAAATCAGGCCCTGGTTTACTAAGATTATCTGCTCACATGGAAATAATTGCCAGACATATGTGTCCCCTCTCCAGCGGAAACTAGGTTTGCAGAGATGTAAATTGCGATGTAGTTCATTAAGTTCATAACCTCTTGAAAACTGTGCTTGAAACTTGCAAACCATAGATTTCATAGGAATTAGGGGAATGAATATAAATAAGCTTACCCATTTTCTGCAGTATCCTGAGACTCAGGTTTTGCGGATAAGGACTTTGCTATTTCAGCTCTCAGCTCTGTGAGCTCGAGATTATCCGCAACATCTTCAAGTTTGCGTTCCTATGTAAAGCAATTGTTGAAGCCCTTTTATGGTAAATTGGTAAATTTCAGGATAATGTCACTTGTGTCCCTCTGCAGGAAATTAGCCAAGGTATCAGGACTCCATAGCTGTAACACCATCACTCCGCCATGCTTCCTCAGTCAATTTTGTGCCGAAGAAAACTGCCAGAAAACAGAACTTGAAATAAAGGACTTTTGGTCGCTATGTAATTTTCTAGGCCTTGACCAACTATTTCAAGCCCTGAGAAAATGGTCCGGCACTGAACGCTTGCTTCCATACATTTTTCATAATACACGAATCTTACTGTGCTACCGTTTCTGCCGTGGCGACTTAAATAAAATAGCAATCTCCTTTTTGCTAAATGAAAGTTCAGAATTTTGAACATGTCGTCGTAAAAGAATCAGATCACGGGCCATGTGATTGTTGATCGCTATACGCCCTGATATATGAGGAGTGTTGCAATGAATAGCATAGGAATTAATTCAAAAGAGACTACATGTATCAGTCATGGTTAAATTAGTGTAAATTAACTGGTTCGCTGCGGCCGGCTACGATCTGTCTATAGGTACGTTGAGGTACCATTGTCTAAAATCGATATTTTCAAATTTACCATGAATGAAACCTGATAAAAACCATACATTAATTGTTAGCCAAGTCTGTCTTCATTTTCTAGATGTAGACTTCATATTCTGTCTTAGAAGAACAAAATCGGAAGGCAGAAATAAAACGAGAGATCCCGAAGGATCTCCCGAAGCGCCCACAATCGTCCGATGAAAGCTAATGTCAAGAAGATCTATTCATACAACCAGTTAATATATAACAATTAAAACTAGAACTCGTGGACTTCGGAAGGCTGCCGATATCTGCGTGCATTTTTTGACTTTGACGTTTGAGTGTAATCTGCAGAAATACATAGTTTTTCCTATTTCACAAAATTGGGTTATGTGTATAGTGTTGTTTTATGTATAATGCTTTATTTACCTTTGTCAGTCATAACAGGAAAAAAAGTACAAAGTACAATAATTTAATACCGTACTTTATTCCATTAACTAATTTGGTGGTTCAGAGAAAATTTTAATGAAAACCGGAGCGTTTCAAGTCCACCGACATTGAAACTACTGATTTGGCTTGGAACCTTAACTTTCAGTACCCAGCATGGAATGTAATCTCGAGTGAGATTCTGTGGCAAGTTAAACACATACAAAATTTGAAAAGAATCCGTTCATGTTTTCAAAAGTTACTGTCGGAGTCTAGCGGATCACCGTTAACAACAAGCCCATGAGAGATCTTGAGGAGAAAGAGTGAGTAAATATGATTTAACGTCGCTTTCAACCCTATTTCAGTCATATCACGATGTTTGGTTCCTATTCCTTTTCACACCCGGAAACCACACAGGAAGGGTCCTATTCCTTTTAACACCCGAGACCCCACGGGTTGGGTACTATTCTTTTTCACACCCAGGATCTCTATGGGTGCCTCAGTTAGTCGTCTCGTATGACAAGCTCTCTGAGGACCTGAGACCTATTCTTACCATGATCTGGAGTGTGGACTCGCGAACGGACACCAATAATATATTCCCCCTTTAGCCCTTCGGCGGACAGTTATAGAGGAAAAATATAATGATTGTATCGCTGCAGTTCAAGTTGAGGAAAGTTTTGTCATACGATTCGAGCACCCTATGCAATGTATTGCTTGAATAATGGTTACATGGATGATATGAAATAACATTTTATAAAAACTGGATATTATGAAATGATAAACATGGTACTGAACTGCCATTTTCGATAGGTGTCTGAATATACCTAGATAAATAAGTTCCGAAAATTTGGTCACGGTACCGTACACATGTATCCAGAGCGGTTTTGCCTATAATGCTGTAACGGACGGACGGAAGTACGTAGATGGCGACAATACCCCAGGCCAAAATTGCCGAGGGGGAAAATCATTGTCCCTCATAGTTCAATTCAGCGTTTTTTAGCTAATTAGACGACGACTTGACTTTGCAACCACCTCACTGGGGGTCTAATAACACCCCAGCCACCAGTCAGATTTTTGGACCGGATTCGGGGCCTTCGCGCACATCGCCGGAAATGACATCATATATAGTAAAATAGATGTTTACCGAACATAGTCTGCATAATACCTCTGTTGACCTAGCGTTAAAAGGAATTATCTGGAGATAATTTTCCCTGTTTATCTGGAGAGAGCATATGAATAGTAGTTCGCTCATGTGCAACACTAAAGGAGTTGTTCGGCCGGATTCAAACTGAACCGTGCGTTGATTGGTTTCCCCTGTACGTCATAGCAACGTAGTAAAGGTCAACTTCCGCTATTGGTGGCAGGGATGGTAATGAAGCCTGCGAAATGGAGCATGCGCTGTTGGGAGGTTGTTGACTTTGGTGTACAGTCAACTGTTAATTTCTATGTATTATTTTCCTGATCAAATGCATTTTTATATCCTAAACTTCAGTGATCATGGTGATATGCTAGTAAATTTTCGTTTATGAGACCTCTGAAATATCAGGATATGTATGGACAGAAATGTCATCTTCCGTCGAGGTACAACATTTTCAAGAGCGAACGATGTTTTGACGACGTAAATTACAACTACAACATGAATGGAAACAGATCGTGACAGACTCTTCCGTTAAGCAAATGACGATCAAGATTCGCTTCATATTATTCGTGGATATTATAAACAGATACGTATCTCTATTTATTTTTATTTTTTTTATGTTGATAAAACTCCCTCAACTCATTTTTCAACTGGCTGGACCAAAGCAATGGCAATGATAAGTGCCCTGGAACCGAAAATTGCTGTCGCAAAATTTTGGCCGCCCGACCCGGAGCAGATTCCTGCTTCAAAAGGAATGTGGCCTACCGTTCTGTGCTCGTATGGATTAAATATATATTTGCCAACTTCCCTGGTCATTTATTTTCTCTGTTTCGCTCATTTTATTCCGTAAGCGCCCAAAGTAAAAACAATTATCCAGCTCGACATTTCAAAGACGATATTCCGCAGCCATTTTCAGAACTCAGGCATGATAGCAAATAACGACAGCTACGATTGGATAAAAGAGGCTGCCTCCGACAGTGATAAGTGCCTAGACTGAACGCTTGGCATCGATACCTTGATTACCGCGCTAAGTATCATGGGAGATGTCGATTTTATCGAAGTACCGCCATATCTCGTTAATCCGGGATTTGGCCGCCATTATCTCACAATCGGCGTCAACAGAGTGTATTTTGATGAAGAAAAACGCATTTTCGCTAGTTCTAATCACCATTAAATTATAACGAATTTCCAGTTCAGAGTCTTCTCCACATTTGTCCCTAGGACCGTAAGTCCCAACTCTGCTTTGTTTTCTCGCAATCTTGTGGACAAAGCGATTTTAGCCCCCATGAGACCAAGCCAATCCAATAAGGCTGCGCGCGTAGCGGCAGCCTTAAAAACAAATCTGCCTGAACGGGGTTTCGATCCCGGCCCTCTGTCAGATGAGCTAAACGGTCGATCAAATTGTGCTACGGATGTGGGTGATATTATCGGACGGAGATATTATCGGACACCCGGCTTGCATGGACGCGGCTGGTGTTTATATTCCAGGGCGGTCACAATTGAAATGGTCTTGGATTGAGTTGGAACGTTCATGCGAGCCGGGTGTCCAATAATGTTACCCACACCCGCACACGTTTTATGCATGCAAATATTATAATACTACAAAACACGATGCTGCACGATTGCTTTGGACAAGGTGCGACAATAAGTGATGTTTAAGTGACATTTATTTTCGTTCCCGTCAAAGTTATCTGACATTCGAACATACCTTCAGTACGTCTTAATATTATAGCATTTTACCGACAGTGGTGCACCGGCGAACACCTGCAGTGCTGTGACGTTGACGGCTAGCGGGGATAACTATAGTGAGCGCGCGCGTAATTGATACTTCTCCGCAATTTGCAACAATGTTTGCATTGACTAGCTGGAAAGTGACGCTTCATTCAAAGATTGATTTCAATGTGGAAGGCATAAACTAACATATTTTAGCTAATTTAATAGAATACCGTAATAAATATTCGATTGTGCATGTCCGAATCGAAATAAAGACCTCGGAAGCCGGTTTCAAATTTCCGAAATAAACACCAGCTGGCACTCCTCCAGCAGTTTACACCCTCGGCCTGCGGCCTTCGGGTCTAAACTGCTCGACTAGTGCCAACTGGTGTTTATCTGGGAAATTTGAAAACTCTTCCTCGGTCTTTATTTCTTAATTTGTTTTGATGCTATGAGCGTGGCTATGGTAACCATGTCTGCGCCATCGTCAACTCTCCGACACGACAGTGACAGATCGATCATATAATTATTAAAGTCTGCTAACCTTTACTTCTTCATTAGTCAGATGCTCAGAATGGTGAGGTTTACGTCCCATTCCATCTTTCTTCAGGGCCCGTCTCTTTCGCTTGCAGCACATCTCTCGATGACTTGAACTGCTCTCCCCGTATTATACTTGCAGCGTAATGATGTTCAGACAGATGTCTATCCAAGCTATTTTAAAAACACCGAATTGTATCGAGCTCATACTCTCCTCCATCTTTCTTCTTCACTGTCAAGTAGAAGGAACGCAGAAGGGTGTTCAGCTCCGACGGTGTCAATTCCCACAATTGACGGTTTTCCTCGGGCGTAGTTTCTTTCATCCACTTCAGAAAGATTTTTACATCATTTTCCGTTTTTGTTTTACGGCTGTTAACTGGAATCTGATCTTGTACAAAGCTGTCGATTACGCTCTCTTCGGGCATCTTGTCTACCGATGTCACTAATATCTGACCGACTAACAGAAGCAGATGACACTGTGACACGTACATATAATCCTGAGTTACCCCCCTTTGAAAGAATTCAATACGCAGTCTTGACGAGTCCAATAACACTTTCTGACGAATCCAATAACATTTGCTCGCGGATCCAATACGGTTCTTGGTACTGGACCGACACGTGGTACAAATAAACGGTTTTCATTGGATTATAAAATTAAATGTATAATAACCTTAAATTAATAGACGACGACTGAATTATGAATGGCGGACCAGAGGCTTGTAATCGATCCAAACAGATCGATCGGTACACTGGCTTGCGAGAATGGATAAATATACGTTTGCAAGATGAAGTTCTGGTTCTGGGCTGAATAATTGGTAACAGTGATGAATAGACAAGATGTCTGGGAAGATTAATACTGCTTGGAGTTTGGATAATAAGCAGCTGACGTCAATGTTTTCGGTAGAGTGAAATACATGAGTGTTAAAGAATCATGGTTATAAAATACTGTAAATGACATATAATTTGCGCTCGACACGTCTTTCGCGGTTTTTTGCGGGAAAGTTGTATGTTAGGAATTTATTAACAATGATAACATATTTCTCGTCAGTAGATATCATAATAGCATGGGAATGAAGTGAATTATTTGCTTTAGTGGTCATGAGAGTCGCGACTGGAGACGGTAACACTTATTCAAGCACAGCTTGTTGTGAACCAAAAACCTCTGATTACTCTGACCAAATCCCCAAACTGCGCTTATTCAATTTCAATCACAGACAGCTTTGGGTCGAGAGTATATGCCGCCATACTGCGTATAGCCCAATTCGGTCCTCACAATTATATTATATCTTTCTAATGTTCATGTCTACAGGATCTCTCGGTTCACGTAGAAAATATAAAGAGTTTTTAAAACAAATGTTCTGGAATAGTTTACAAATATATTATTCGCAATAATGGCGGGTGCCTTTGGTAACAGTAGAATCCAGGCGACTACTTCCCGGAAGCAGTTTGTCATACCTCTAACCTTAAAGAGCGGCAGTTATGCAGCGGGAGATCAAGGGGAGATCAGCCTGTTCCTGGACAGGGCTAAATGAAACAAGCGCTGGATGAGCGCAAAGACCTCCGTCGAGGCAACAGTGTCTGTAGGGGAATACATCACTGAATAATATAGGGCCGGATCGATACCAAGCTCAATTTTGCATTTGTTGGACGTTAACTTCACCAATGGTAATTAATCTGGGATTGAGGGTTCCGCACTAGCATGTCCAGCTAGGAATGTGGAAGTCACATTCACCACAATTAATTTTTGTCTGATTTCACGTGCTTGAAATATTGGAGTATGGAATAGAGTATATGGATGGAAAACCTGGAATACTGCTTGAGATATCAGGCCCCTTCCCACCCCCACCACACACTGAGAGGACGCCCCCCACCCAAACCAACACGTTAACGGCAGAAATGAGACCCTGTGTGTCTAGTTTTACCAACTTGCATGTGATTTTGTGCTATAGGCCCTACACATCAACACTTCATATTGTGTATGTGTACAGTATAGCATCTTGATTGACAGAATCCTCTACAAAACACACCTGATTTTACCGACACTCCGTTCTGATCTGTCTCAGCATGAGGATTCAATGCGCTCGAAATAATTGTGTATACATGTGTTACAGGTCATCTTCACCATAATGTATCAATTACCATGGACTTGT
Source organism: Hanleya hanleyi (assembly GCA_036873755.1). NCBI lineage: Eukaryota > Metazoa > Mollusca > Polyplacophora > Lepidopleurida > Hanleyidae > Hanleya > Hanleya hanleyi. The sequence goes on along the minus strand of JAVTVY010019273.1, from coordinate 56,991 downwards.
ACATGTATCACATTCATATTGAATGGTGATGGCTGATGAGAATATTGCTCATATGAAACAAATGGCTGGATTCCAGCAAATAAAAAGTTCATGTTAATCATAAACAGCATACAATTAATAATACTATCAAATAATTATGTTTGACTCATAGAGCCACAGTACCATTTATGTGAGCCATACAAGTTGAAATAGCCAATAAATTGAAGTGGGTGTTGCATCATCTACATTATAACATTGTATCTTTATTTTCGAAAAATCTTTATTACTGGATCATCGATCCAATAATCATTGATCAGTGATCCAACAAGGTCAGAACACTGCTGCGTGCAGACCCCACAGGGGTCAGTGATTTGTCTCACCACTGGATCAAAAGATCAGTGAAGTTTGACGATACAATAAAGCAACCTGTGGACCTTTATGTGGATGCACACATCCATTTCTCATGAAGGTGTTTATTGTCTAATGCTCCCGAGAAGTTAATAAGAATAAAAAATTGATCATCATTTCAGTTGAAAATAGGTTCAGCACTTCAGAAAATACTTTTCTAAGATTCTGCTTTTAAGCAAATTTTGAATGTTCATTTTATTTACACAGAAAGTCGAAATTCCTCCAGGGATGCTAATCAATTATTACATGGATCAATCATGGTTATTGGGGAGGAAAGAAAGTGGTCTCGCTTTATTTATTGGTGCTGTGTTTCATAGAAGGGCACTCTTATTTAAATAAGTTCACCGCTATGGAGGGAGATGTACCAGATTGAATAGGGGAGAGGATGGTACACAGAATTTCTTGGTACCGTACATGTACCGGCATCCAGGTATCAGCATAATTGTTTGTAATTGGTTAAGAGAAATCACAATACCAACAAAAGCTGACTAAATCTGTCAGGCTTCCCTGGATGATTAATAAACTTGGTACAATGTTTCATATGATTGGAGGATGCATATGTGCTATTTATGAAATATTAATATTTGTTCAAAGTTTATGGGGGTTTGGTAAATTTCGAATAATAAGAAATTAGGTTATGATGACATGATGAAATATGTCTGAATATTTTCTGGTTTGATGAAAAGCAGCAATGCTGTCATGCTTTACAATAAGTGCTGCAGCTTAAATGGCGGATCACCCCATGAGGCCAGGTGTTGGGGTTCTCAGAACGCATGTTAAATAAAAATGAAAATCAGTGTTCTTCCAGTTGTGTATATAAAAATACGTGTTGAGGATGATTACCTATATGTAAACACAATACCATCTTTCTTTGTATGAGCATGTTGACATTCACTGTTTATATTACAGGAAGTAGAGCGGGTCCCCTCTCAGATTTGTATTTTTTTGTCATTCATAGAGGATTTGCTCCAAATTTTTTGGTATTGTTAATGAAGCACACTGTCAGTACAATTCATTTCCATGTGAATACATTTGTATTATTGTCAGCCCAGAGCACTATATTTTCGAGGAACAAGTTGGACAACAGTTCAATTGAGTCAATTAGATTTACATTACAATGTGACAGTAATTCATTATGTTTTAACTTTTTGGGGATGTTCACTTAAAAGACGAGTGGAGTTGCACATGGGAGTTCCACACTGCACATTTAACTGCCAACTTGCAGATTACTGTCATATACAAAGGCTACATGGCTTGGTGAAGACCCGCTGTGCGGAGAATGCCAGGGCAAATAAACGAGTGAATGAGTGAATGACAGCATTCGACTGTCTGGCAGAAAGGGAGATAACCCTGTTTGGAGGTTGACGGAGACTGACACCTCAAGCACAAGTTCTAACATATTTCATTTAGGAAAAATCTTTATTTCGCACGAATAATCTGATGTTTGGGGCACTGAAAGTATATGTTCATTGTTCAAGTACGCAAAATGTATTTGAATATTGTTGAATTTGTTGCCATGGCAACCATCTCATTTGAGGTGAATTAACATGGGAATAGATTGAAAAAAGTAAAAATGCTTTTGTGCAATAGAAAGAAAATGAACCTGGTGACCTATTTTTTTAATTGCTTTTTACACGAAACAGACTGATTTACTCGTTATCTAAAAATTTGCCAAAAACATATTTTTTTTAAATTTCTGTGAAAAAAATCAAATTTGATGGTTATTTTTCCCACTTCCCTATCATTTCTGTGTTAATCCGAGACGTGGTGTTCCCATGTTGAGTGAGTTATTAACGTCGCTTTCAACAAAAGTTTCAGCTATATCGGGAAAAAAACAACTAAGCAGCACCCAGCCATGTTGCGTTCCTGCTATTTCAAAGAAGAAATTTTTGAAGCAGCATGGGACCAGACACCCCCGTCTACCCTATAAACACAGAGGACAGCACACAAGACACAGACAGGACGCTTACATGGTGCAATAAAGACAAGTGATATTACAGTGCTAGACGACACATTATCAAGTTTCTGTTGCTTCTCAGCAAAATGCATTGAAGCAACAGGAACCCGTGCCCACCCAACCATCCGCCCCATGTTGATGGGCATATATAGCATAAGATGCTATATATCTGCAGCATGATTTTTATTCCACTGATGCGTAAAACAGTACTAAGTTCATGTTAAAAGTTTTACTGAGGGTCTATGTTGAAAACGTAGATGTCACTCACCACCTTAATCATAAATTTCCTGGTCTATTGGCACTGATGAATGTTAGACCGCCCTAAGACGGTTTGGAAGTAGATACCTCGGACGATAATCCCGCGAATGATAAGGCATCTTCATTTATCCGTTAGCAGGAGCCAGTTGCTTCCAATATAAAAGTGGTCGAGGTATGTCTGATTCAACGTGGGGATGACGTATATCTGAATTGATGCATGGAATTGGGTATACTCATCTTAGCAATTCAGCCTGTGCTATTATGGACAATGAAACGCGAAAAACAACTGTTGAACTTGACATATTCATTTAAAGACAGGGAAATAGTGATATGAGGGCGGATGATGAGTAGTAGACAGTTCATTGGCAGATTGTAATAACTTTGGAAGGAAGGGATATTAGAAACATCAAAATGAAGAATTTCTTCAGAGCGGCACTTTGCCGCATGAGAATGTACCCGATCGTTTACGGCTTAATTTCTCATCACAAATATTGCTTTTTCTTTGTACAGCAGAATGCAATGGCACAGTGAAGAGTTCAAGATTGATGTTGAATCTTCACCACGCGTAAATTGTTCCTAATTTAGCCTTGACCATCGACTAACATGTACTTTATTCTCTCAACCCAGCTTTGACATGAGAACACACATACCGATGTCCCTACTCCTGGTTCAGTAGTGAAGCACATGAGCCTGATAAGAATTCAATAAACCCAAGTATTTTAACCCCAGTTTGACTTCGACAACAAAAACATATACATTCCTCCCTAACCCCACTTGGAGACTCGAACAGATGTGCCACATTCCCCAACTTTGCCTCGACACTCAATCACATGTTTGGGTTTCTCACTCGCTCTCTCCGCTTTGATGCTCAAGCACATGTACCTCACTCCCTAACACAACTTTGACACTCGAACAGATATACCACCTCACGCTCCAGCCTCGCCTGGACAATCAACCACATGTAGCGGTACCTCAATCCCTAACTTCGGTTTGATGCTGATGCATATGTACCTCAATCCCTAACTCCACTTCAACACCACAACACATGTGCCTCACTCCTCAACTGGTTCCGAACCGGTACTTCACTCCCCATGTCAACTGTGATGATCAAGCACATGTACCTCACACCCTAACCCCACTTTAGCATTCCGACTTTTGTTTCTCCTTAACCCCGCTTTACTACTGGACTGAATTAGCTCAGAAGCTCTGATTTTCATGGAATTCACACCAATTCATCGAAATGCAGTGACGCCCGTCAACGCCCGTCGTTACGCCTTAACGCCCGTCTCAACGCCTTAACACACTTTCTTAACGCTTTAACGTTGTTTAATGATGCGTTCGAACAAATGTTTCTTTTGTGCTACTGCTCTGACATACGCCGCTTTCCAGTTCATGCCCGAGGTTTTCAACATCGACGCTGTTCTTTCAATTTCCATATGGACTGGGTCCTTATCCAACAATTTCTTATGGGTCACGAGGTCGACATATCGCTGACGTAAAGCCCGTCGTAGTCTGGGTGCCAATTCGACCAATACATAAGGACTGATGAGGGACACATGTTCATACTTATATGTACAGACACCACCACCAACACCACCACCACACACTACCACCACACACACACAAACACACCACCACCACATTCCACCACCACCACCAACACTACCACCACCACACACTACCACCACACACACACAAACACACCACCACCACATTCCACCACCACCACCACCGCCACCACCGGGCGTTGACGGGCGTCAACGCCCGGTGGTGGTGGTGGGAGCTCCCGTGTGGCAGAGCTCTTGGAGCTCAAAACCTGTGGGAGCTCAGAGCTCGGAAGTGACATTTGCATATGACCTCTGTGAGGTCACTTCCGCTACCGTTCACGTGACCTGACCTTTGACCCCTGCGCGCGCTAACAATACCGGATAAAAATTGCGCGCAGGGGTCAAAGGTCAGTTCCGGTCACGTGAACGGAAGCGGAAGTGATCTCACAGAGGTCATATGCAAATGTCACTTCCGAGCTCTGAGCTCCACACGCTTTGAGCTCCAAGAGCTCCGATCCAAGAGCTCTGCCACACGGGAGCTCCCACCACCACCACCGGGCGTTGACGCCCGTCAACGCCCGGTGGTGGCGGTGGTGGTGGTGGTGGCGGTGGAATGTGGTGGTGGTGTGTGTGTGTGTGTGTGTGTGTGTGGTAGTGTGTGGTGGTGTCTGTACATATAAGAATGAACATGTGTCCCTCATCAGTCCTTATGTATTGGTCGAATTGGCACCCAGACTACGACGGGCTTTACGTCAGCGGTATGTCGACCTCGTGACCCATATGAAATTGTTGGATAAGGACCCAGTCCATATGGAAATTGAAAGAACAGCGTCGATGTTGAAAACCTCGGGCATGAACTGGAAAGCGGCGTATGTCAGAGCAATAGCACAAAAGAAACATTTGCTCGAACGCATCATTAAACGACGTTAAAGCGTTAAGAAAGTGTGTTAAGGCGTTGAGACGGGCGTTAAGGCGTAACGACGGGCGTTGACGGGCGTCACTGCATTTCGATGAATTGGTGTCAATTCCATGAAAGTCAATGCTTCTGAGCTAATTCACCAGGGCGTTGAAGCGTTAAGCTAAGCGTTGATGGGCGTTACTGTCTATAAAAGCAAGCGTATTTCCAAAAACACGCACAGTCGACGTTCAACCGTCAACATGGCTTATACTTGCTCCGAGTGCGAACGCACGTTCACCAGACATTACGATATGATGTGACACCAGAAAAATATACATGGGATTGAAGACTCCGAGGAGTCCGTTGAGGCGGATGCTGATACAGAGACTGCTGAGAGTGTATCGACTGATACCGAAACAGAGATTGCTGAGAGTCTATCTAGTGATACGGAAAGCTTGACCTCAGATAGTCAGCCTACGTCCGTGGAAAGTGAGGCAGAACCTACCTTCTGGGATCGTATTGTGACAGCAGCCATCAATACTTACGCTGCAGCGATCGAGGACGCCGGAGAGGATAATTTACAACAGGCGTACACCCAAATGCGCCCCCGCATCAGAAAAACAGCCATGGCGATCTATGAACAGTATACCTTACTACCGCTTGAAATGAAAGGCGACCGCACGCACAGGTCCATCATGAAGACCAAGCGTCACTTGGAAGAGGCTATGGGACTACCACCCACCGAGGCCCAGGAAAATGCGATCAGAATGCGCAAACAACTGTTTCAGGATATGCTACGCGAAGAATATCCAGGCCTGTCCGACGACGCTTAGGTCACACCGAGCAAAGATGGAACTTTCTGAAATGGCGACAGACAAGAGCAGCCGAAAATACATCTAACGGACAAGAAGGAATATAACAGATGCAGCGCCAAATGGCGGACTCTGATTGGACAAGAGTTTTCTTGAGTTGTAAACATACCCAACGCGACTCCCCCAGCGTGGGTATGATGTAACATTGGGGAAAATAAACTATATGAAAAAAAAACTTCTTGTTGTTGTTGTTCTCTCATGTGTCATCCTTGTTGTTGTTGTTCACTCTCCGGTCTATATCATGGCGTCAAGGCGTTATGTTAGAGCGTTAAGGCGTAACTACGAGCGTTGATGGACGTCACTGCATTTCGAAGAATTAGTGACAATTCTATGGAATATCTAGAAAATCAGAACTACTGAGCTATTTCACCAGGGCGTTGAAGCGCTAAGCTTGGCGTTGGCGGGCGTTGCTACAAGATGACACCTCACACGACGCATTCGGACCAAGGATGGTCCCTCTCTACCCCAAATACCTTCCTTCACTGCCCCAAAATGTCCACTTTCGCTACTACTCGTACTGATGACGTCACCGATGACATCACAGATGACGAGGACAGGCCTCAAATCGGAATCTACACCCCGAGAGCTACAAAAGGACACCCCGCACGACGCATTCGGACCAAGGCTGGTCCATCTCCACACCAAAAACCTTCCTGCACTGCCCCAAAATGGCCACTTTACTTACTACAACCAACTGCGCATGTACAGATTGACGCGACTTGCACTTAAAAACACGCCATTCTGACTCTACCCACACAAGCTTCACTTTGACACCTTCCACGACCCATTCGGACCCATAGTGGTCCATCTCTACCCCAAAGACACACCCACATACCCCCCAAAATGCCTGCTTTCTATACTACGGCCAGACTGCGCATGCGCAGAATATCGAAAACGGAAGAACCGTTAGTCCAGTCGGATGTTCCTCCACGACAGCTTCAAAACAAGACCTCATATGACACCATAGGATCATTAGGGGCTCACCTAGACCCCAAAACGTCCACCCAGTATGGGCCTATACCCCCATTGCCAGTATGGAGCTATATGGGCCTACCCAGACCACGGTGAACTTTTTCCAAAAATTTCATCGTTTCGCTTCGAAACCCTTCCCATCGTGTTCTAATTGACGAGACGTGAAAAACAAATCCAAACAACCCATATCACAATGAACGTGTGTGAATTTCCCAGGTTGAACCTATACCCCCATATAGCCGGTATGGAGCTATATGGACCTACACAGGCCTCGGTGAACTTTTCGAAAAATTTCACCGTTTCGCTCGCTTTTTATATTTTCGGGGGAAAATCCTAATTTTACATGCACCCACCCCATTGACTTGATAGGCAGGTCCCGATAAGCCCGGGGACCGATATTAGCCCTTTTGGCTAGGGTTGATAGATGTTTTCCCCTATTTTAGGGGTAAAGTCCGTGTTCCGCTTTTTTGATTTTCGGAAAAAAATCCTAATTTTACATGCACCCACCCCATTGACTTGATAGGCAGGTCCCAATAAGCCCGGGGACCGATATTAGCCCTTTTGGCTAGGGTTGATCGGTGTTTTCCCCTATTTTAGGGGTAAAGTCCGTGTTTCGCTTTTTATATTTTCGGGAAAAAATCATAATTTTACATGCACCCACCCATGACTGAATGGCCCTCGAGGAGCGCTTCACTTTGACACCTCACTCGACCCAATCGGTCCACTAGGGACCCACCCCGGTCACAAAACGTCAATTCCCATACTCTTTTTAGGCATTCCCCGTATACATTAACATTGGAAGTCACTTGGTTGACATGGGACTACTTTCTGTCCGCGGAAGTGACGGCATCACCGCCAGATCTCGGAGGAATACAAAGGTTAAAGGTTGCCGGAACTACTTTTGACCTCCACGTGACCGCCACATAACCGCCACCCGGCGCCACAGAGGTCAAAGGCGTGCATGGGCGCTTCCTATACTTTAACCTGGAATCAAGGGCATCAAGAGTTACCTCCCTGGAAAAGTTGAGTTTAAATAGCCTTTCCCTACTACTAACAGATTTAACAAGCTCAGAGAAAATTCCGTCAAATCTTTGTTGTAGTTTCTTTCAGGTTCCATTGCAGCAAAATTTTCAATGTTTTGAATCAAATATATCTGCAAAGTAATTCCTGGATAACATAACTATAATCGCAACACACTCGATACTTAAACAGCTAAGTTGACAAATAAACACACCTAGGTTATAATATTAATTCAATTTAAATATGATCTCTCTACTACTGTATGTCAAGAGGCACAGGATTGTTAGACCGACTATCTATAGTTATATTTTTTAATCATATCTCTGTTCATGCATTTAGAAGACATAACTAGGTATCCATGTTAGCTAAATCAATATGAGGATTGTACAATTAGACAAAAATATAAACCGCTAGTTCTGTCAGATGATTGGTTAACTGGATCAAAACTGACAAATATGATTGGTTAACTGGATCAAAATTGACAAACCGGAAGTGGCAATCACAGATTATGATATGATAATTCGCAGTGTGCGAGTCCCCCATTGATAGGTTCGGTCGTGTTGGTTGAAGAATAGCCTCAATTATCTTTTCGAAAGGCCTCAAGTTCAAGTTATATATATAATTGTTTTTTCTAAGTTCTATTTTGTTACATTATTTTCAGATGGCGAAATTCGGTCTGAAATCGGTACTTCGACAGTGATTAGAAGTTGCTTAGTTAACAAGACATGGTTAAACAGTACATATATTACCGGTAAACGAAATAGTATTAACTTTATATTTGGGACAAGTCATACACGACAACTCTCTGAAAGTCTACAAGAAGTAAAAACACCTGGAAGTTTATTTTCAGGAGAGATATACGGCCCAATTTCTTCATTTATTTTCTATCGTCATTGGGTTTTGGTAGGCAGGCAAAATAGCAATATGTCTGAATCATATGCATCTCAGATATGTGACACGTGAACATTTTCCTTGGCATCTTTGAAGGTCTTTACGTGACCTATAAGCAGAAAATGCCGGAATTTCCTAGAATACGTTCAGACTCCTAGACAAGTTCCTGACCTGCCTCAAAGTCACGGGACCGGAAGTTGCACAACCGGATGTTTACCATCGGAAACTCCACAACACTCCACTGCGCATGCGAATGAGAACTTTTCTCTGTTTTACATACAAGTCAGCATTGTATGCGCTCATGAGACTTGTTGCCATGTCCAACATCGGATCAGTCAGTGTACATGCATCCAATCGATCGTTGTATGTTGTTGGCTTTCAGATACTCATGCACACTAGTAGAATTAACGCGATACAATAGGACGACGTATGATTGTTGAGTGTGTCTCAGAAAGGCTACCTAGATCAATCAATCCAGAATAACGCCGAAGTCTTGAGGTCCTGATACAACGGCGGAGATGATCCTTGCTGCGAACACATTAATACCTCTAGCTGTGATCTCATCCCTTCAAAGCAATTATAATCAGCACCGGAAGGCATTCTTGGCGTGATCATGAACATGAACATAGTTGTCAGTATTGGATAGGTAAAAATAGCCCACGAAGGAATTGAAATGTCTGTAACAGGAAGGGTAGTAGCGTCAAATCTCCTTGCCTTCGCATATGTGAAGACGATAGCCATTGAAATAAGTATTCGTTGTATATGATGTCCTTATCTAATTACACATCTGCCCTTTGCATCTTTTGAGGAACCTTTAGATCTGTTAACCAACTCTCCCTTTGTGGTATATTCAGGGTATTGTTGTTGTGATGACTATAGGCGTCAAAGGGCGTATGGGCTTATGGGCTTAAAAGAAAAGGTCTTATGGGTTGTAGACACTCTCTTTTCGAGTTTACACATCCGCATATTCAACGTAGGTATATGCTGATAGTTCGAAGATGCTTTCTAACAGAAAAATGCTTTCTTGGACAAGTTCAAGGACAAATTCCTGCCTTTGTTCTAATTTGAGTGTACAGAAATTAGAGTAACCTTATTCTGTTGGCTCTGACGATCAGTGATTTAATCAAAGAAATTAGGTATTTTGGATGAAGTACATACATATATATCTTTATATGTTGTCGCTGAAATTTACACAGTGAAGAGGTCAAAGAAACGGATTCGGTAAGGTGGTATCAACTGCATCATGCTATATTTCCTCTTGTTCGCCTTTTGAATTTGGTTTACATGATATTGAATATATGATATCCTCCCCGACCCCTTTTATGTTATCATAGCAGCACTACAGATGTTCCACAATACAGTTTTCAGCACGGGTATTTTCCATTTATCACTAAAGTTTATTTTTGATGTAGATGACATATATGTCCAGCTCGGCCAATATTTCATGGGCAGCTTTTGTAATTGATAACTTCAACTTCATCGCGTCTAAATAACAATGGAACGAGATATTTAAAGAATGCCAACCCTCGCGTTCTACATGTACAGTTCATTCGCGTATCGCATTCTCTTCCTCACATTGCAGTGTGAAATCTTAGCAAGCCCTGGTTGAAATTTTCAGAATGTAATGGTGCTAATGAACAGAAACACGAACTGAAAGATAGATCCCGAAACCAAACCCTCCCATCTGCTATAGGCGACGAGTACAAGAATTGAACGTAGATTAGGTAGTTCGACAAACAGTGATGTGACGGCAAATAGATTACTGACGAGTGATATCTACGACGAGTGGGTTATGTCTAGGTTGAACGTCGGTGTCTTGGTGTGCACTGTGCTCCAAAAATAATTCTGCGATCTGTTCCCCCTAAAAAACACACACACATTAATAACCAATCAGATCTACTATTTTTGGATCCACCTTGATAGTCCAAACGAATGTCACACTCGAGCCAGTCGCTTCAACTGCCTTTGAACCGGACTGGATGTCTCTATTCCTCTAATATTCTTAATCGTCAATCTCTGATTAGTCCAGTCAATCTGGCGAGAAAATCACCAAACCTAGAAAAAATTGCAACAGAAACGGGGTTCGCGGTAAATAACCTCTGAAGTGATTCCGAAGAACATATCAAAAATGTAGATTGATGTAGACAAGGGAAAATTTCTAATTTGCATAAATCCAAGATGGCCGCTCATTGCTTGTTTTCTGTCTACCTATTTATGCGGATATTATATTCAAGGAATGTATTTTCAAATAAAGGTTTGAGCTAATATACATCTTCGCATAAATAATTGACAACGGATGAAGGTGGAAGACATTTCCTTGCCCAAAGTTCAAAATGGTCGCCATTTTTCAAGATGGCCGCTATTCTTCTGCCAGTACATCTGACAGAGAAACAGATGTTTGCGTCCGATTTGAATAATGTTTGTGTCTATATATATAATTTTGATCACGCCAAATCTGATTTTGCTGACCAGAACTACCCTACAATGCACCTTTGACATCAGCAATGAAGATTACCCAGATTTTTTACCTCCGCCAATGCCTGGCCATTGTGGTCGAGTGTATCTGTATTCTGGCCGAAAAATCGCCCGCTCGATCCAAAAATATAGTATGGTAAGTATCAGCCCTCTAGCCTTAGTGATAGCGAAAATATGTAGGGGCATTCCCAGCATTCCGTTAGGTAGTTTTAACGGATTAATCCGTTGTATAAACGGAAATAGTACGTTATAGTAAGGGAATCTTCCGTTGTTGTATTGCACTGACGGACTCATCCGTTACATCAAGGGAATATCCCAGTCAGCAAGTAATCATTGGTCCCACCTGGGCAAACGTTGGCATGTCGCGGGCTGTGGGGGCATGGGCAACCCTACACTGGCCCCAAGTGGGTTGAGTACTGGGAAGCCCACATTCTGAATTGGGCTGTGTAGGAATAGGCAAACCCACGTCGGCCCCATGCGGGTGAAATATGGAGGGACCCACATTTGCACAGGCTTCATCTGCCACGTTAGCCCATCTTCATTTTATCCAGCCAATTTCTACGTTCCCACTTCGAACCTGCCTTGATTTATCTGACCCCTTCAGTGTTCAAAATTCGAGGTGTAAATTTCACCTTCTAACGGCAGAAGAACCAATCAGAACGTACACATCGATTGCGAGTGAAGGTCAGTGAAGTCACGTAGAGTGACATCATCCTCTATTAGCGGCGTCTTTCCTCCTAATAAGGTGCCCACACTTTAGGTCAGCCAATCAATAACGCTCTTGTGCGACCCATTTCGAATTTCAAATGCTTTCGAGGTCAGTGACGTCTCGTGTCTATTTATAAGTTATTTGAACATTGAAGGGGTCGAGATAAATCAAGGCAGGTTCGAAGTGGGAACGTAGAAGTTGGGTGGATAAAATGAAGATGCGTTAGCCCGACGAAGGCCCAACATCGGCAATTAAGACATTGGCTCGACGTCGGCAAACCAGCATTGTCCCAGCGGGTATGAATGATACGAGAGATGGAGGCCAAGTGAGGGCCATCTCGGCGTTGGCATTGTGTGTTATTGTCCATGTGGGGCCCACGTCGGGGAGAGTGAGGGCAAATGTGGGCCGACGCCGGCTTTCCGGCGATGGGCCAATGTTTGGCGAGTCATGTGGAGCCAACGAGGGAAAGCCCAAGCGATGTATTGGCCGCATCGGGCCGACGTGGGCATCTCCACATTAACCTAACCACACCGGGCCGTCGTGGGCAGCACCGCACCAAGAGTTATCTAACTTGAATGAACCTACTCATTTGTTTTACTTCGAGCAGGAAATTGTAATTTTAAAATTTATCTGCATGTATAATTACGTTTGTGATTAATGAGCAATATCGGAATTATATGCCAAACATGTCTGACTCTGTCCGATCGATAGAATTTTAATTTTTTTTTTTTTTATTCCTCGACAAAGAGAAAGCACTGAATTAAAAACCACATGAGAGTTAATCAGCGCAGTCAATATCAATGCGGTTTGAGTTAAAATCATTAAACATTGGATATTACGAACGATTCCGATGATCTATATACTGAGAGGATTTTTCTCTTAACTCGGACGTTAGAGTTACGTGAAAAAGTCCACTCAATATAAACCCAGTTTGCATGGGATAAAATTTAATAAATTTCCGGTTACCAGCAAGGGCACAACGTAGAACCCGTTAAAAAATAAGAATCCGTTACAATAACGGAATATTCCCTCGATTCCCTGGGTACGGACTTTTCCGTTAAATTTAACGGATAATAAAATCCGTTGAATCCGTTAAAAAATAGGAATCCGTTACAATAACGGAATATTCCCTTGATTCCCTGGGGACGGATCTTTTCCGTTCGAGTAAACGGAATTTTATTTTGAGTGTATCAATAATTACCCGAGGGTGACCGCCGAATTCGAACATTCTCTCGACCAGATAAGCAAAATAAACAGTATCTCCTGAATTATAAAATTCTTTAATTCCTTGAATGGCCACCTTTAGCTTCATATCTGAAGGAGCACGGCTTTCTGCATTCCTTGAAGAAACATCTTTACCTCTATACATGTCCACCGTTACATCCATGCAGGAAGGTTCACTGACCACCGTTACCTCCCTTCCTTCAAGGATGTTCCTTACCTCCAATACTTCCGTAGCCCAAGGATTACCGTTACACATGAAGTTCAAACGTTACCTCCATTACTTGAAGGACCATTGTTACCCACATAACTGAAGATCCATCATTACCTCCATAACTGAAGGGCCACCGTTACCCCCATAATTGAAGGACCACCATTACGTCCATTCCTGGGGATCTACCGTTGCTTCCATACCCCAAGAAGCACTGTTACTTATATACCTGAAGTTCAAACATTATCTTCATTACTTGAAGGACCACCGTAATCTCCATAACTGAAGATCCACCATTACCTCCATAACTGAAGGACCACGGTTACCTCCATAATGGAAGGACCACCGTTACTTCAATACGTCCACCGTTACCTCCATTTTTGAACGACCATTGTTATCTACATAACTGAAGGACCATCGTTTGGAGGTTCACCATTACGACCATTTCCACCGTTACTTCCATTCCCGAAAGGACCAACTTTAATATCTCCATAATTGAAAGACATCAGTTACCTCCATAACTGAAGGTCCACCATTACCTTCATTCGTTGAAGGGCTACAGTTCCTTCTATTCCTTGAAGTAGCAGCGTAACCTTCACACCTGAAGGTCCAACGTTACCTCCATTCTTTGGATGGTCGCCCTTACCTCCATATCTATAGGATCACCGTTTCCGCCATACCTGAAGGACCACCATTGCAGGTCCACCGTTATCTACATTCGTTGAAGGATCTCCGTTACCCCCATACCGGATAGACCGTCGTTACCTCCATACATTAAGGTCCACTGTTACCTCCATTCTTCTCTCTTGCAGGAAGCGCATACTTTTATGTATACCATGATTCATTCTGTAAATCTGGTGCTAATGCTTTTTTATATGAATCAGATCTTTGGATTATGGACGCGGAAATTCTTTAATGAATGACGGATGAATAGTGAACGACGGATTAGATGCTTGTATTTGTAGAATAACTGTTACCTCTATACCTGATGGCCCACCGTTCACTCCATACCGGATTGTCCACTGTTACCTCCATACCTGATGGCCCACCGTTACCTCTATACCTGGTAGATCGCCGTTACCTCCATACATGATGGTCCACCGTTACCTCCATACCTGATGGTCCACCGTTACCTCCATACCTGGTAGATCTCCGTTACCGCCATACCTGATGGTCCACCGTTACCTCCATACCTGATGGTCCACCGTTACCTCCATGCCTGGTAGATCGCCGTTACCTCCATACCTGAAGGACCACCGATACCTCCATTCCCGAAAGACTACCCTTTCCTCATACCTGAAGGACCACCATTACCTCATAAATGAAGGACCACCATTACCTCATATCTGAAGGCCCCCATAACCTCATGACGAAGGACCAGAATTACCTCCATTGTCTGAAGCATCACTGTTACCTCCATACTAAAATGACCACTGTTTTTGCCATTCTTTGAAGGACCACCGTTACCTCCATATCGGAAGGACCACCGTTACCTTCACACCTGAAAGTCCACCGTTACAACTATTCATTGAAGGATCACCGTTACCTCACTTTCCGAAAGCCCACCGTTACCTCAGTAGTATAGAAAGGCTAAAAAGGTCTTATTTTGCCGGGGTGGTAACTCTTGCATCCGACAGGGGGCGCTGTTCCAGGTTATAGTATAGGGAGCGGCCATGCACGGCCTTTCACCTCTGAGGCCGTCAAGGCCGCTATAGTTCCGGCACTTCTGGTCACATGACCTTGTATTCCTCCGCGGTGATGCGGTCATGTCTGGCGGTGATGCGGTCGCGGAAAAAAGCTTCCGCGGAAAAAAGTAGTCCCCAGAATTCAAATACGCTGCATGGTCCGATGGGGTCGAGTGAGCTATCAAAGTGAAGCATTCGTGAAGGGGCATCTGATGGGCTGGGTGTGGGGTTGAAATAGCGTCATTCTGCGCATGCGAGGTGGACAAAGGGTATAGAAATAGACGTTTTGAGGTCTAGGGGAGCCACTATTGGTCCTATGGAGTCGTATGAGGTATCAATGTGAAGCATTCGTAAAGGGGCATCTGACTGGGTGGATGTGGGGTTGGAATAGAGTCATTCTGCGCATGCGCGAAGGACAAAGGGTATGGAAATAGACGTTCTCGGGTCTGGGTGGGCCACTAGTGGTCCTATGGAGTCGAGTGAGGTATCAATGTGAAGCACACATGACGGGGCATTTGACTGGACTAGTGGCTCGGGCGTTGTCACCAATCTGCGCATGCGCAGAAAGGAAATTGTGGGAAAAGGGTATGAAAATAGACGTTTTAGGATCTAGGGGAGCCCCTAATGGGCTGATGGAGCCGTATGAGGTATCAATGTGAAGCCTATGTGAGGGGGCATCCGCCTGGACTAGTGTCTCGGCCGTTGTCACCATTCTGCGCATGCACAAACAGGGAATTGTGAGCAACGCCCGCCAACGCCAAGCTCAACGCTTCAACGCCCTGGTGAAGTAGCCCAAAAGCTCTGATTTTCATGGAATTGTCACTAGTTCATTGGAAATACAGTGACGCCCGTCAACGTCCGCCTTAACACCCTAGCATAACGCCTTGACGCCATGATATAGACAGATGAGAGAACAACAACAACACAGATGAGAGAACAACAACAACAACAAGTTTTTTTTATTTTTTTATATAGTTTATTTTCCCCTCCATCATAACATACCCACGCTGGGGGAGTCGCGTTGGGTATGTTTACAATTCAATAATACTCTTGTCCAATCAGAGACCGCCATTACCAGGATGTTACTGCTCGGGTAAAAGTATCGGTCTGTCTCCTTATGCTGCAGCACATAACCAAACGCCAGATTCAACTTGAAGGCCGTAGCTTGCTCAATGAAGATGGCTTCCACGTAACTGCGTAGACGGGCGAGGTCGGTCAGTCGGAAATTGTAGATATCTTGAATAGGGCGATGACGGTGGAAACAGTGCCGGATCATGGACCAATGGCGCCGATAGATGTCACTCACTGGATGGTCTTTGTGTAACAGATCGCTAGGAACATTTATGGGTTCGTCCTCGAAGTGTACTTTGCCCTCTGCGTCGTACAAAATCTGGCCCAAGGTCTTGTCGTCGGAATTTGATTGTTGAATTAGGGCGACATCATCATCATCGGCCCTCGTGCAATGGGTGGGAGTTTCCGCTGTCTCGATACTGGAGCCTACGGGCTCCTCTACCTGCAAACGTGGCTGCGGAGCAGGGTGTCGTGTGCGTTGGTGTCGAAGCAACTGACTGGGTCGTTTGAAAAGCCGACCACATTCTTCGCATGGATGCTTGGGTGGCCCATGAATTGAACGTTCATGGCGCTGTAAATGATCCGGCCGATGGAACGACAGTGTGCATACCGTACAGCTATACCGGGCGGTTCCGTCGTGCTTGGTAGCATCATGGCGGCGCAAGTCGTGCGGACGAGTGAATGATTTTGAACACGTAGTACAAGCAAGTGAACATCTTGGTGGTTGACAAGAGTGTCTGAAGAAACGGCCGGGCCGCTTCCCTTTTATAGCAAGCTAGCTGGTGATCTATTTTTAGCACACTCAGTTCAACTTAGACGTCAGCGACAACAACCAAGATGAGTGAGTGAGTGAGTGAGTGAGGCGTGCACAACGCTCGTGAGGCGTCCCCAACGCCCGTCTTAACGCATGGACGCAATAACGACGGTGAGTGAGTGAGTGAGTGAGTGAGTGAGTGAGTAAGTGAGTGAGTGAGTGAGTGAGTGAGTGGGATCCGACTGGACTAATGTATCGTCCGTTTTCATCATTTTGCGCATGCGCAGTCTGGCCGTCGTATAGAAAGGAGGCATTTGGGGGATTCGTGGAAGTTTGTTGAGTGGTTGACCATCCCGGGTGGACCGTGTGGGGTATCAGTGTGAAGCTCTCGTAGGAAAAGTGGAAATTGCCTCTCATTTGTGGGGCGCTCACTTCCGGTTCTGTGGGGCGCTGCCCTCAGCCAATCAGAAGCGAGTATTTTGACCCGGTGCATTATGGGACATATCCAAGATGGCGGCTTCTGTCTTCTGGTTCAAGATGGCGTCACGTACGGGGTCGAAAACTGACCATTTTGGCGGAATGTGGTCATCTGGTGTCGAAAACTGGACCTTGTATGGGTCCCGCCTAATTTGGTGTAGGGAGGGACCACTATTGGTCCGAATGCGTCCTGTGGTGTGTCATCTTGTAGTTCTCGGGGTGCAGACCACGATTTGAGGGATGTTCACGTCATCTGTGATGTCATTGGTGAAGTCATCAGTAGGAGTAGTAGCCAAAGTGGGCATTTTGGGGCAGTGAAAGAAGGTATTTGGTGTAGAGATGGACCACCCTTGGTTCGAATGTGTCGTGAGAAGTGTCATCTTGCAGTTCTCGGGGTGTAGACTCCATTTGAGGGATGTCCACAGCATCTGTGACGTCATCGGTGACGTCATCAGTACGAGTAGTAGCGAAAGAACATGCTTTATAATTGGCTCAGTGCCAATTTTTTTCCCACGATTTGGACTGATGAGGGAGGCATGTTCATTCCTATATTTACAGACACTACCACCACAACCACCAACACCACCAACACCACCACCACACACCACCACACACCACCAACACCACCACCAACGCCACCACCAACGCCACCAACGCCACCACCAACGCCACCAACGCCACCACCAACGCCATCACCAACGCCACCAGCACCACCACCAACGCCACCAACGCCCGGTGTTGGTGGTAGCTCCCGTGTGGCAGAGCTCTTGGATCGGAGCTCTCGGAGCTCAAAGCTTGCGGCGCTCGGAAATGACGTCATCACAGGCATGCGCGTGTACCTGTGCTGCACCCTGTACCCTATAGCCCGTATGGAATAGGGTACACCAGGTTGCGGGTGCAGCACAGGTACACGGGCATGCCTGTGATGATGTCATTTCCGAGCGTCGCAAGCTTTGAGCTCCGAGAGCTCCGATCAAAGAGCTCTGCCACACGGGAGCTACCACCACCACCGGGCGTTGGTGGCGTTGGTGGCGTTGGTGGTGGCGTTGGTGGCGTTGGTGGTGGCGTTGGTGGCGTTGGTGGTGGTGTTGGTGGTGTGTGGTGGTGGTGTTGGTGGTGTTGGTGGTGGTGGTGGTAGTGTCCGTAAATATAGGAATGAACATGTCTCCCTCATCAGTCCAAATCGTGGGGAAAAAATTGGCACTGAGCCAATTATAAAGCATGTTCTTTCGCTACTACTCGTACTGATGACGTCACCGATGACGTCATAGATGCTGTGGACATCCCTCAAATGGAGTCTATACCCCGAGAACTGCAAGATGACACTTCCCACGACACATTCGAACCAAGGGTGGTCCATCTCTACACCAAATACCTTCTTTCACTGCCCCAAAATGCCCACTTTGGCTACTACTCCTACTGATGACTTCACCAATGACATCACAGATGACGTGAACATCCCTCAAATCGTGGTCTGCACCCCGAAAACTACAAGATGACACCCCACAGGACGCATTCGGACCAATAGTGGTCCCTCGCTACACCAAATTAGACGGGACCCATACAAGGTCCAGTTTTCGACACCAGATGACCACATTCCGCCAAAATGGTCAGTTTTCGACCCCGTACGTGACGCCATCTTGAACCAGAAGGCAGAAGCTGCCATCTTGGATATGTCCCATAATGCACCGGGTCAAAATACTCGCTTCTGATTGGCTGAGGGCAGCGCCCCACAGAACCGGAAGTGAGCGCCCCACAAATGAGAGGCAATTTCCACTTTTCCTACGAGAGCTTCACACTGATACCCCACACGGTCCACCCGGGATGGTCAACCACTCAACAAACTTCCACGAATCCCCCAAATGCCTGCTTTCTATACGACGGCCAGACTGCGCATGCGCAAAATGATGAAAACGGACGATACATTAGTCCAGTCGGATCCCACTCATTCACTCACTCACTCACTCACTCACTCACTCACTCACTCACTCACTCACTCACTCACTCACTCACCCACTCACTCACCGTCGTTATTGCATCCATGCGTTAAGACGGGCGTTGGGGACGCCTCACGAGCGTTGTGCACGCTTCACTCACTCACTCACTCACTCACTCACTCATCTTGGTTGTTGTCGCTGACGTCTAAGTTGAACTGAGTGTGCTAAAAATAGATCACCAGCTAGCTTGCTATAAAAGGGAAGCGGCCCGGCCGTTTCTTCAGACACTCTGTCAACCATCAAGATGTTCACTTGTACTACGTGCTCAAAATCATTCACTCGTCTGCACGACTTGCGCCGCCATGATGCTACCAAGCACGACGGAACCGCCCGGTATAGCTGTACGGTATGCACACTGTCGTTCCATCGGCCGGATCATTTACAGCGCCTTGAACGTTCAATTCATGGGCAACCCAAGCATCCATGCGAAGAATGTGGTCGGCTTTTCAAACGACCCAGTCAGTTGCTTCGACACCAACGCACACGACACCCTGCTCCGCAGCCACGTTTGCAGGTAGAGGAGCCCGTAGGCTCCAGTATCGAGACAGCGGAAACTCCCACCCATTGCACGAGGGCCGATGATGATGATGTCGCCCTAATTCAACAATCAAATTCCGACGACAAGACCTTGGGCCAGATTTTGTACGACGCAGAGGGCAAAGTACACTTCGAGGACGAACCCATAAATGTTCCTAGCGATCTGTTACACGAAGACCATCCAGTGAGTGACATCTATCGGCGCCATTGGCCCATGATCCGGCACTGTTTCCACCGTCATCGCCCTATTCAAGATATCTACAATTTCCGACTGACCGACCTCGCCCGTCTACGCAGCTACGTGGAAGCCATCTTCATTGAGCAAGCTACGGCCTTCAAGTTGAATCTGGCGTTTGGTTATGTGCTGCAGCATAAGGAGACAGACCAAGTCCGATACGAGCAGTAACATCCTGGTATTTGACCAACCGTTTACCATCAATAACCGGGCGTCACTAGAGACGACGCTGGAGAAACTGGACGCCGTGGATCCTTTCGAATGGGCCCAACAACAACGCCCCAACACCAAGTGGATGGTGGAGCGGGTCACCAATGTCACGTTTTTCGTAACCAAACTACGGAAACTTCCCATCGGATGAATGTAATCACCCATGCCCTGATAGATACTCAGAATGCGCAAACAACTGTTTCAGGACATGCTGCCCGAACAATATCCTGGCCTGGCCGATTAGAACAAACGGTTCAGAACGAACATGACCGAAGATGGATCTTTCTGTAACGGCGACTTATGATTGTCCAAGAGCAGCCGAGAATACATCTAACGGACAAGAACGAATATGGCAGGACAAAATGGCGGTCTCTGATTGGACAAGAGTATTCTTGAATTGTAAACATACCCAACGCGACTCCCCCAGCGTGGGTATGTTATGATGGAGGGGAAAATAAACTATATAAAAAAATAAAAAAAACTTGTTGTTGGTGTTGTTCTCTCATCTTTGTTGTTGTTGTTCTCTCATCTGTCTATATCATGGCGTCAAGGCGTTATGCTAGGGTGTTAAGGCGGACGTTGACGGGCGTCACTGTATTTCCAATGAATTAGTGACAATTCCATGAAAATCAGAGCTTTTGGGCTACTTCACCAGGGCGTTGAAGCGTTGAGCTTGGCGTTGGCGGGCGTTGCTCACAATTCCCTGTTTGTGCATGCGCAGAATGGTGACAACGGCCGAGACACTAGTCCAGGCGGATGCCCCCTCACATAGGCTTCACATTGATATCTCATACGGCTCCATCAGCCCATTAGGGGCTCCCCTAGATCCTAAAACGTCTATTTTCATACCCTTTTCCCACAATTCCCTGTCTGCGCATGCGCATAATGGTGACAACGCCCGAGCCACTAGTCCAGTCAGATGCCCCCTCATGTGTGCTTCACATTGATACCTCACTCGACTCCATAGGACCACTAGTGGCCCACCCAGACCCGAGAACGTCTATTTCCATACCCTTTGTCCTTCGCGCATGCGCAGAATGACTCTATTCCAACCCCACATCCACCCAGTCAGATGCCCCTTTACGAATGCTTCACATTGATACCTCATACGGCTCCATAGGACCAATAGTGGCTCCCCTACACCTCAAAACGTCTATTTCCATACCCTTTGTCCACCGCGCATGCGCAGAATGACGCTATTTTAACCCCACACCCAGCCCATCAGATGCCCCTTCACGAATGCTTCACTTTGATACCTCACTCAACCACATCGGACCATGCAGCGTATTTGAATTCTGGGGACTACTTTTTTCCGCGGAAGCTTTTTAGCCCACCATCACCAGATGGTGGGCTGTTCAAATCGCTTTTCGTCCGTGGTCCGTCGTCCGTCCGTCGTCCGTCAGTCAGTCCGTCCGTCCGTAAACAATTATTGTTATCGCGATTTCTCAGGAACTACTGCATGGATCTTTCTCAAATTTGGTACACAGGTTCCCCTTGGGGTCTAGTTGTGCAAGAAACCTTTTTTGGTCCGATTCGAAAATCCAATATGGCCACCAGGCAGCCATCTTGGATTTCCCCATGAAACCTTGTTATCGCGATTTCTCAGGAACTACTGCATGGATCTTTCTCAAATTTGGTACACAGGTTCCCCTTGGGGTCTAGTTGTGCAAGAAACCTTTTTTGGTCCGATTCGAAAATCCAAAATGGCCACCAGGCAGCCATCTTGGATTTCCCCATGAAACCTTGTTATCGTGATTTCTCAGGAACTACTGCATGGATCTTTCTCAAATTTGGTACACAGGTTCCCCTTGGGATCTCGTTGTGCAAGAAACCTTCTTTGGTCCGATTCCGAAATCCAATATGTCCACCAGGCAGCCATTTTGGATTTCCCCATGAAACCTTGTTATCGCGATTTCTCAGTAGCTACTGCATGGATCTTTTTCAAATTTGTTACGCAGGTTCCCCTTGGGGTCTAGTTGTGCAAGAAACCTTTTTTGGTCCGATTACGAAATCCAATATGGCCACCAGGCAGCCATGTTGGATTCCCCCATGAAACCTTGTTATCGCGATTTCTCAGGAACTACTTCATGGATCTTTCTCAAATTTGGTACACAGGTTCCCCTTGGGGTCTAGTTGTGCAAGAAACCTTTTTTGGTCTGATTCCGAAATCCAATATGGCCACCAGGCAGCCATCTTGGAATTCCCATAAAACCTTGTTATCGCGATTTCTCAGGAATAACTGCATGGATCTTTCTCAAATTTGGTACACAGGTTCCCCTTATGGTCTAGTTGTGCAAGGTACCTTTTTCGGTCCGAATCGAAAATCCAATATGGCCACAAGGCGGCCATCTTGAATTTCCCCTCGAAACATTGTTACCGTGAATTCTTGGGAAATATTTCATGAATCTTTCTGAAATTTGGTACACAGGTCCCACATGGGGCCTAGTAGTGCAAGATACCTTTTTTGATCCGATTCGAAAATCCAAGTTACGCTCCAAATTAATTTGGTATTCTCGAGATGTGACGTTGCATCGCAAGAGTCGGCGGATCAAACGGTGGGGCATATTCTATATATACTGACTATAGAGAATATCCGTACCTTCACCTTCCATATCAAGGAGTTCAAATAATTTGGAATTAAAATGTATTTCTTCAAATTTTAAATCAGCTTTCTTTAGTCCATGCAGTAGCAAGTGAACTGCTCCACCCTTTCGTCTGCCGGTGGGTCGGCTACATGAAGGGATGTCACTCTTGTGACTCAACGTCACAACTCGACAACTGTAGACTACTGCATGTTTCGATCCAAGGGAGATAATCAGGATCCAGGCACTTTTGAAGTTTCAACATTACTGCGCGGACCGGATCCCTTCAGTATTAAGCATTGTACCATCTTACTATTTTCGAGCATGGTATCTTAAAAGAGATATCTCAAAATAGCCCAATAAACAGAACAGAATTAGCATTCCTAATTATAAAATCTTAAGTATGTTTCATAGCTCATGCCAAAGTGTCAAAGAGATTGGTCTTCGCTTCCAGTACCCAATGATGACACGTGCAAAAAAATAAATAAAAAAAATACTACAAAACAAAGGCGAAGGATCCTCCGTACATGTACATTCACTTTCAGACTAACTTTGCTCATTTCTCTTGTGTTATAACAACCGACATAAGTAAAGTTTCTGGAAATCTTGAAACTCCTGAAACTTAGATTATATCTTGGTGTTTTTCAGTGGCCTTTTTCGATCTTTTTCACTCAGATTCGAAATTCTGTAAACAAAATTACAAATCAATCGTCTGTTCTTAGTAACAATGGACAAAAAGATCCTCTAGTCATTAGCTTACAATTATCGGACAATGGTGGGCGCCAAGATCCTTCAGGATCTCTCGTTTTTTCCGCGACCGCATCACCGCCAGACATGACCGCATCACCGCGGAGGAATACAAGGTCATGTGACCAGAAGTGCCGGAACTATAGCGGCCTTGACGGCCTCAGAGGTGAAAGGCCGTGCATGGCCGCTCCCTATACTATAACCTGGAACAGCGCCCCCTGTCGGATGCAAGAGTTACCCCCCCGGCAAAATAAGACCTTTTGTAGCCTTTCTATACTACTTACCTCATACCTAAAGGACCACCGTTACCTCTTACATGCAAGACCACCATTACCTTCATTCTTTGAAGGATCACCGTTACCTCTTACATGCAAGACCACCATTACCTCCATTCTTTGAAGGATCACCTGTTATTTTCATACCTGAAAAGCCGCCGTTATCTCCATGCTTTGAAGAATCAACGTAACCTTCATTCCTTGAAGGAACACCGTTGCCGTTGGATTAATATGCTGGAGATGGTATCCGACTGTCTGAACAGCGGCCATCTTGAAAATGGCAGCCATCTTGGCTATGTGCTTGGTCAAAATGTCTACAAATATTATCAGTGTGAATGTATGTGAAGTTGTTTTAATTTGTAGTGCTTAATTTGAGCAACTCTGCCCAAGGTAGAGTGTATACTGTGTAAAATTGACCGAAAATATTGCGCAGAATGGCCATCTTGGATTTATGCAAATTAAAAATTTTCTCCCGCTTATATTCATCTACATTTTTTATATGTTGTTCGGGATGGTTTGGAGGAATAGTTGCAGCAAACCGCAATTCTGTTGCAATTTTTCCTAGGTCAAACCGCAGATTGACTGGACTAGATGTATAAGCAATAACATGAATATTGCAAACAACCAGAAATTCGGAATATATTATATATATTTCACTGCTAACTAGGGAAACGTACATTCTTATATGTGGAATAAATTGATAGGAAATTCTATGGAGGATGGCAATATATCACAGAAGAGAGAAAATAGACGTGATAAATTCTCAAACCTTCTTTGTATATTTTATATGTACTACATGTGTGTATCTCTGACTGACTTTGGTCAATAATATAGGACCGTGAATATTAATTGCGTTACAGAGAAATAATCCTTGTTACGCCATGGTATATGTATGTGTGTTAATGTGTGTTTATGGATGCCAAAATACTTAACACTGATCACAAGAGGTAGTTTTCCAGAACTCACAACTCAAACAACCAACTCAGAGGAAGTTAGAACCATGACAGTAGAACTGTTATCGAACATTTTGCAGGTCAGTTGATAGAACTATTATTCAGATATTCATAAGTAAGGACGGTTATCACACTGTTCCTTGCTTAGAACTAAAACCACGTAGTTTCAACATGGGAAGTCGTTTGACAGTTTCATATTTCGTTGTAAATTATGGTAGCATGGCTGACTGGTCAGTGGACAATTTTGATAATACATTTCAAAACTATTTACTATAAACGATTGAACAAATTGTTCATATCCAACGGTGTTGACGATACAAAGAAAGTGACAGCTCTACTGGGCTTGACTGGGGTTAAACCTACAATCTATAGGAGATTCCAGACAATTTCGAAACTAAATGTCATTTTTTGCCAGATGGTGGGCTGTTCAAATCGCTTTTCGTCCGTGGTCCGTCGTCCGTCCGTCGTCCGTCAGTCAGTCCGTCCGTCCGTAAACAATTCTTGTTATCGCGATTTCTCAGGAACTACAGCATGGATCTTTCTCAAATTTGGTACACAGGTTCCCCTTGGGGTCTAGTTGTGCAAGAAACCTTTTTTGGTCCGATTCGAAAATCCAATATGGCCACCAGGCAGCCATCTTGGATTTCCCCTTGAAACCTTGTTATCGCGATTTCTCTGGAACTACTGCATGGATCTTTCTCAAATTTGGTACACAGGTTCCCCTTGGGATCTAGTTGTGCAAGAAGCCTTTTTTGGTCCGATTCGAAAATCCAAAATGGCCACCAGGCAGCCATCTTGGATTTCCCCATGAAACCTTGTTATCGTGATTTCTCAGGAACTACTGCATGGATCTTTCTCAAATTTGGTACACCGGTTCCCCTTGGGATCTCGTTGTGCAAGAAACCTTCTTTGGTCCGATTCCGAAATCCAATATGGCCACCAGGCAGCCATCTTGGATTTCCCCATGAAACCTTGTTATCGCGATTTCTCAGGAACTACTGCATAGATCTTTCTCAAATTTGGTACACAGGTTCCCCTTGGAATCTAGTTGTGCAAGAAACCTTTTTTGGTCTGATTCCGAAATCCAATATGTCCACCAGGCAGCCATTTTGGATTTCCCCATGAAACCTTGTTATCGCGATTTCTCAGTAGCTACTGCATGGATCTTTCTCAAATTTGTTACGCAGGTTCCCCTTGGGGTCTAGTTGTGCAAGAAACTTTTTTTGGTCCGATTCGAAAATCCAATATGGCCACCAGGCAGCCATCTTGGATTTCCCCATGAAACCTTGTTATCGCGATTTCTCAGGAACTACTGCATGGATCTTTCTCAAATTTGGTACACAGGTTCCCCTTGGGGTCTAGTTGTGCAAGAAACCTTTTTTGGTCCGATTATGAAATCCAATATGGCCACCAGGCAGCCATCTTGGATTCCTCCATGAAACCTTGTTATCGCGATTTCTCAGGATCTACTTCATGGATCTTTCTCAAATTTGGTACACAGGTTCCCCTTGGGATCTAGTTGTGCAAGAAACCTTTTTTGGTCTGATTCCGAAATCCAATATGGCCACCAGGCAGCCATCTTGGATTTCCCATAAAACCTTGTTATCGCGATTTCTCAGGAACAACTGCATGGATCTTTCTCAAATTTGGTACACAGGTTCCCCTTATGGTCTAGTTGTGCAAGGTACCTTTTTCGGTCCGAATCGAAAATCCAATATGGCCACAAGGCGGCCATCTTGAATTTCCCCTTGAAACATTGTTACCGTGAATTCTTGGGAAATATTTCATGGATCTTTCTGAAATTTGGTACACAGGTCCCACACGGGGCCTAGTAGTGCAAGATACCTTTTTTGGTCCGATTCGAAAATCCAAGTTACGCTCCAAATTAATTTGGTATTCTCGAGATGTGACGTTGCATCGCAAGAGTCGGCGGATCAAACGGCGGAGCATATTCTATATATTGACTATAGAGAATATCCGTACCTTCACCTTCCATATCAAGGAGTTCAAATAATTCGGAATTAAAATGTATTTCTTCAAATTTTAAATCAGCTTTCTTTAGTCCATGCAGTAGCAAGTGAACTGCTCCACCCTTTCGTCTGCCGGTGGGTCGGCTACATGAAGGGATGTCACTCTTGTGACTCAACGTCACAACTCGACAACTGTAGACTACTGCATGTTTCGATCCAAGGGAGATAATCAGGATCCAGGCACTTTTGAAGTTTCAACATTACTGCGCGGACCGGATCCCTTCAGTATTAAGCATTGTACCATCTTACTATTTTCGAGCATGGTATCTTAAAAGAGATATCTCAAAATAGCCCAATAAACAGAACAGAATTAGCATTCCTAATTATAAAATCTTAAGTATGTTTCATAGCTCATGCCAAAGTGTCAAAGAGATTGGTCTTCGCTTCCAGTACCCAATGATGACACGTGCAAAAAAATAAATAAAAAAAATACTACAAAACAAAGGCGAAGGATCCTCCGTACATGTACATTCACTTTCAAACTAACTTTGCTCATTTCTCTTGTATTATAACAACCGACATAAGTAAAGTTTCTAGAAATCTTGAAACTTAGATTATATCTTGGTGTTTTTCAGTGGCCTTTTTCGATCTTTTTCACTCAGATTCGAAATTCTGTAAACAAAATTACAAATCAATCGTCTGTTCTTAGTAACAATGGACAAAAAGATCCTCTAGTCATTAGCTTACAATTATCGGACAATGGTGGGCGCCAAGATCCTTCAGGATCTCTCGTTTTTTCCGCGACCGCATCACCGCCAGACATGACCGCATCACCGCGGAGGAATACAAGGTCATGTGACCAGAAGTGCCGGAACTATAGCGGCCTTGACGGCCTCAGAGGTGAAAGGCCGTGCATGGCCGCTCCCTATACTATAACCTGGAACAGCGCCCCCTGTCGGATGCAAGAGTTACCTCCCCCGGCAAAATAAGACCTTTTGTAGCCTTTCTATACTACTTACCTCATACCTAAAGGACCACCGTTACCTCTTACATGCAAGACCGCCATTACCTTCATTCTTTGAAGGATCACCGTTACCTCTTACATGCAAGACCACCATTACCTCCATTCTTTGAAGGATCACCTGTTATTTTCATACCTGAAAAGCCGCCGTTATCTCCATGCTTTGAAGAATCAACGTAACCTTCATTCCTTGAAGGAACACCGTTGCCGTTGGATTAATATGCTGGAGATGGTATCCGACTGTCTGAACAGCGGCCATCTTGAAAATGGCAGCCATCTTGGCTATGTGCTTGGTCAAAATGTCTACAAATATTATCAGTGTGAATGTATGTGAAGTTGTTTTAATTTGTAGTGCTTAATTTGAGCCACTCTGCCCAAGGTAGAGTGTATACTGTGTAAAATTGACCGAAAATATTGCGCAGAATGGCCATCTTGGATTTATGCAAATTAAAAATTTTCTCCCGCTTATATTCATCTACATTTTTTATATGTTGTTCGGGATGGTTTGGAGGAATAGTTGCAGCAAACCGCAATTCTGTTGCAATTTTTTCTAGGTCAAACCGCAGATTGACTGGACTAGATGTATAAGCAATAACATGAATATTGCAAACAACCAGAAATTCGGAATATATTATATATATTTCACTGCTAACTAGGGAAACGTACATTCTTATATGTGGAATAAATTGATAGGAAATTCTATGGAGGATGGCAATATATCACAGAAGAGAGAAAATAGACGTGATAAATTCTCAAACCTTCTTTGTATATTTTATATGTACTACATGTGTGTATCTCTGACTGACTTTGGTCAATAATATAGGACCGTGAATATTAATTGCGTTACAGAGAAATAATCCTTGTTACGCCATGGTATATGTATGTGTGTTAATGTGTGTTTATGGATGCCAAAATACTTAACACTGATCACAAGAGGTAGTTTTGCAGAACTCACAACTCAAACAACCAACTCAGAGGAAGTTAGAACCATGACAGTAGAACTGTTATCGAACATTTTGCAGGTCAGTTGATAGAACTATTATTCAGATATTCATAAGTAAGGACGGTTATCACACTGTTCCTTGCTTAGAACTAAAACCACGTAATTTCAACATGGGAAGTCGTTTGACAGTTTCATATTTCGTTGTAAATTATGGTAGCATGGCTGACTGGTCAGTGGACAATTTTGATAATACATTTCAAAACTATTTACTATAAACGATTGAACAAATTGTTCATATCCAACGGTGTTGACGATACAAAGAAAGTGACAGCTCTACTGGGCTTGACTGGGGTTAAACCTACAATCTATAGGAGATTCCAGACAATTTCGAAACTAAATGTCATTTTTATTATATTTTGACAATAGGTAGCGAAACCGTCAACACTGGAAATAAATGATAAAACTAAGCGATCATCAGGATTACATTTTGCAAAATGTGGGACTATATGGTCTACTATATTGATTTAACCTGAAATTCCATGAAAAATGCCTGGATTTCATATATATATATATATATATATAATATATAATAATAATAATAATAATAAATGCTTTATTTAATGAGGGTTACACAATCAGTCAGAGACTGTTCTCCCTTGAGGCCCTCAAGAGTACATATTATAATGAGCTATTATTTACAAGTACATTATTATACACATGAATATACATAGCAATGGTTGATAACCACAATGACAGTATCTAAGTATCATATCTTGTTAGCACGTTCTGATGTTTTATATATATATTTAGAGCACATCATGAAGTTTCACTATTTACAAAATTATGTACAAGTCTCTTGAAAGAATTCACAGACTCGGCATTGCATATATTTTGGGGTAAACTGTTCCAAATTACTGGACCTGAGTAAGGAAGGCTTCTTTTGTAATATTCCGTCCTACTTTTAGGTATGTGAAGATGTCCTGCACTTGTTGATCTTAGAGTTCGAACAGTAGTATCAGCAATTTTCTGGAAGAAGTTTGATGAGGGGTTCACATCTGAATTTAGAATTTTGTATATTGATATGGCCTTTTGTATAAATAATCTCTCAAAAATAGTCATCCAGTTCAGTTGCTTAAAAAGTTGATTTGATGGTGTGAGGAAGTCGGCATCAAGTATAATTCTTGCAGCTCTTTTTTGGAGTCTGTGAATTCTTTCAAGATGGCAGTCAGAGGCATTTCCCCAGATTGTTAGACCATAGTCAATATGTGGCTGAATATACATGCTGTAAAATAAACATTTGGCTTTGATTGATAGCAGGTCTTTGTTTCTAAATAAAATTCCTATGAGCGATGATATCTTCCTGGTAGTTTCCTCTATATGTATATTCCATGTCAATGTATTGTCAATGTGTATTCCAAGAAGTTTGGTATGTTCGACAGTTTTAATTGAGACGCCATCAACTAGTATTTTAAAGTTTTCTGAATTAGTATTACACAGTCTTTGTGGGGTGCCAATTAGCATTGCCACAGTTTTTATTAGATTTAAGCCAGTCGGTTTGTTGTACACCACTGATTAAGCCAATTTATGTCATGATTAAGGATCATCTGTACAACTTCTAGAGATTTATCAGAGTGTGTTACTGTGGCATCATCAACAAAAAGCTCTATTGAGGACTCGGTACAATGAGAAACATCATTTTCAATTAAGAGATCATTTACATAGATTATAAACAATAAAGATCCCAATATTGAACCCTGTGGTACACCTGCCAGAATTTGACTGGATGCTGAATTTTGTGTTTGCAGGTTGACTATCTGCTGTCGACCAAGTAAATATGATTCAATCCAGGCATGTGTAGCTTGGTCAAGTCTATAGCATTTCAGTTTGTCAAGTAAAATTTTGTGATTTATTAAGTCAAATGCCTTTTTGAAGTCAACATAGATGGCACCCACTATTTCTTGATTTTCGATTGCTTTAAGCCACTGTTCAGTAAGATTTGTTAATGTTGTTTGGGTTGAGTGTCCTTTCCTGAAGCCAGATTGTGCATTATGGAGTAGGTTGTTTGTGGTGAGATAATCATATAGGTAATCATGTACATGTCTTTCTAGGATTTTTGATACTACAGGTAATATTGAGATAGGCCTATAGTTCTCAGGCAAGTCTTTTTTTCCAGATTTGTGGACGGGGGTTACTTTAGCCACCTTCCAAGATGAGGGAAATGTGTTTGTTGCAATACTAAGATTTATTAATTTAGTGAGTGACTGAGTGAGTATTGGGGCAGCAAGCTTGAGGAATTTGGGTGACAAGTCATCTGTTCCTGTGCTCTTTGATGTATTTAGCTTATTTAAATGGTTATATACAGATGTTGTTGTCATGAATGGTATGCTAAATTTAGTTTCTGGTGTAACATTATTTTCTACATGTGACTTCAAGTTATTCAGGTCGGGCTCTGAAAAGTTTGAGTTTTGTTGGACATATTTTGATATATTGGTGAAGTAATTATTTAGGTGAGCGGCTATTTCTATAGGGTCGTCTGTCATTTTATCATTTATTTTTACGTGAGTTGGACCTGCAGTGTTGTTTTTGGATTTTGGATTTATTTCTTTAAGTATTTTCCATATATTTCTTGATTCATCTTTTTCTATTTCTCTCTCAATATATTTCTGTTTAGCAGTTTTTATGAGATAGCTGACCTTATTTCGCCATTTGCATTCATTTTTTTTTATCCTTTTGTGTGTGATAATAATCGCGGTTTTGCATAGCATCTTTTATTTCTTGCGTCATCCAGACAGGAGTGGAGTTGTATCGGACACGGCGTTCTTTAATTGGAGCATGTTTATCAATAACTTCATGCACTAGTTGGGTCCACTGGGCAATGGCTATATTAGGATCAGATTCACTTTCAAGGATATGCCATGGCTGTTCTTTTAGATCATTAATAAAATTTTGTTCATTAAAGTGTGTCATGCATCTATATTTTATGCTTTTATGCTGATGATTTGATCTGGGTGTGTTTGCTTTATCAGTACATTTACTGTGTACTAAACAGATGGGGTAATGTTCGCTAAGGGCAATTTTTGGTACTTTTATTTCTTGGATGTGTCTTGGATTTGTGGTGTAGATGTGGTCTATTAGTGTCGAAGTTTCCTTTGTTACACGTTTTGGCTCTTTAATAAGCTGCTCAAGGCTATAGTTATCTATACAGGTCTTCCATTTATTATTGTTTTCTTTGAGCAGATTTATGTTGAAGTCTCCAAGTAACAGCAATTCTTTTTGTTCCGATATGGTTTTGTCGAACATTTTGTCAAATTTATCAATCCATGAAGCAGGAGAGTCAGGCGGTCGATATACAAATGCAATAAGGTATGACTTACAGTGAATAGGTTTGACCTCTATCCAGATGATTTCTTGCTCATTTTCTAAATCATCTCTCCTTTCATAGTTTATCGTGTTGGACACATATGCTACCAACCCCCCACCGTCTTGACCTAATCTATTACGTCTTTCTAGTTTGTAACCTTCAATATGAAGGCATTCATCAGGTATATTTGGAGAAAGGAATGTTTCAGTGATTCCAAAAATATTTAGATCATTGATTAAAAGCTTCACTTCATCTAGTTTTGGCAATATATGTCGTATGTTCAAATGGGCTATTTTGGTGCCTTTCTTGTTTTGGAGTCCTAATTTGGGAGTGAATGTCCTGTATGAAAATGAGTTGGAAGGTATTTGAAATAGTGGGTAGCAGCTATGCTGACTTCGTGTGTTGTTAGCAGGTGTACCACTAGGACTAGGACTAGGACTAGCACTGACATTTGTGACAGGACTATTATTCTTCAAGGTTACAAGATTATTTGCATTTTTCTGCTTTGGTACATATATATATTCACATTGACAATTCATAAGATTGCAATGTTGACATAAACTGTATAGCACTGAGTAGCGATTTTGATGACTAGAATCCAACTGGCAAATGTTTTCACATGATCTGTCAGGTACAAGTGTGCCTGATTCTCTTAATTTATATATTGCTTCATGGATAGGTGTCCTATAGTCAGATGGTACACAGTTGGTTTCAGGGTGAATGTTATCATCGACAGACATATCAGTCACCTTGCCTAGTTTTCACTGAATGTAGCAGTGTTTTTCTTTATGACCTGTTTGAAAACACCGTCTGCAGGATATCGGATGTTGATGCCAGCACTTTGATTCCATTTGTCCAGCCTCTCCACATTTATAACACAGGACTTGTGAACTGTTTCCAGTCCTGGATTGATTCCCATCCCTAATCTTCCGCTTTACGATGGTCACCGTTTTGTTGATACCTTGGAGAAGTTTACTTGTTCCTTGCGGACTGAAGTGAAGCCCATCACCCACCAGGTAGTCCCGATTTACTCGTCCATTTGCCATGGTGAAGTTTCTCTCTTGATTAACATATTGAAGGTTGTAGTGGTAAGCTAGGTCCTGCAGTCTGCCGTTTACTGTGGAGATAGTTTTGTTTGTAGCTGTCGAATCCATTCTGGGGCATATTCCTGAGATAATGATATCTGTGTTTGGGGAAGCAAGGTATATGTCATTTAGCAAACAGTCATAGTCATTCTCAATTTTCTCAACTGAACTATGGCTACAGTCATTTGTTCCTACGTGCAGAACAACACTTGTAACAGATGTTAGGTCCATATGTTTGATTCTTTGTCGGACATAGAATAAATTTGTTAAGAAGTTAAAATGTCATTTCCTCCAAAGTGCCTCAATAGTTTTCTGAAACAATGCTGAATGAGAAAAATCTAATAAAATGACGACTCACCAGGTATTTTTTCAAGACAGTACACTGTAAAAAGAGGAAACATGTTTAACGTTTCATTTTGAGATGGTAACATGTTAGATGCTTCATAATGCTACATGTTTCACTCTATTTTTCCACAAAAACATGTCTCATAGACGTAACGATGCAACTATTTGAGGGTTGTGACATGTTTCACTCGCGCTGGCGTCTCACTATAACGGTCCGAAAAGCTGTTTGAAACATCAACGCTGAAACACGTGCAACCGAGATGCATGGCGACATGTGTCAAGAAAAGCGGAGTACAAAAGGGATAGTGCTGTCTGATGCATGGAATTAGATACCAGGTCGTCTTCACACAGTTCGACAGAGAGCTTTAGCAATTTGCAAACAAAGATATGATTACCACTGGCTATCAGATATTTATTTCTGGTCTTTAGCGACTCGGGAGATATATGTCGGTATTGTGGATTAATCGACGGAGTATTCTAATTGAATTATTTGCAAAACAATTCATCTCAACCAGGCCTAGGGTATTTGAGGCCTGCCCAGTTACGTCATATTCCAAATATGCATTTTTGGTCGATTTTTTTGTGAGATTTTCCCAGCCCAAATTTTGACTCTTCATTGGAACCCTACGATTGCTTACGTCATTACAACGTTGGACGGGATTCGGCCTTAGTGGCATATATAAATCAGAAGGAGACAGAATGGACATTATGTTTCATACGTATTGGAATATTGAATAGTGTTTAGTGTCAACAATGTTTCTACTTCATCCCACAATGTGATCACTGTTGCAAAACTCGAGACGAATCCAGCCCTCCAGCCCTGATTTAATAATCATCTGCGATCCGTATTCCATACCCCAAAATGGAATGAAATTTCAGCCACCCGGAAACAGAAATAGTTAATCGCGAGTAGCATGTCAGGAAAAACAACAAAGGCAGTATCATTCAGCAATTCCATATTTGTAGGCCTAAGTAATACAGTACCCATGTTCAGAAATGTTTCCAGTGTGCCGGATTAGACATGGAATACAATATGGGATAATACTTTATCACAGATCAGACAATGTCGTGTCAACGGACCAATATGGCAAGTTGAGACTTGAGTAAATTATCGTTAACTTTCAAGTGTGAATCAGTGATATAAATGAATCAAACCTTGAGCATATTATTGTTATATGAACAATTTTCACTCTATGGTAACGGGGGTTACATCAGGGATTCAGATGTACCAATCATGCATCTGTTTGAAATCATTATTA
This sequence comes from Hanleya hanleyi, assembly GCA_036873755.1. NCBI lineage: Eukaryota > Metazoa > Mollusca > Polyplacophora > Lepidopleurida > Hanleyidae > Hanleya > Hanleya hanleyi. Next base: position 22,066 of record JAVTVY010019273.1, on the reverse strand, counting down.
GGTTTGAGTTAACCTGAGGAGCAGTCTGTTTTATGTGTTTCTGTATATGGTTATTGCTTGTTCATACATGTTCCTGAGTTTGACTTCCAACGAATATAAGAGAATAAAACTTGATGTATGTTGATTTTTGATGAATGTTTGCGTTTCAGTACCGGTAGCATGCACATGCCAGTGGCAGTCTGACAGTCTCCTGAAACACGTAATGGGATGTAGACTGTTTTGAAACACTTCTAAGTTTGAGACATGTACAGATCCGTTTCACTTGCGACATGTCTCAAAAGTTGGGACAAAGTCATGTTTGGGCTTAGACGTTTCATTTTGAAACATGTAGTCGGCTCTAACATGTTTCAGCTTGAGACATGTATACACAACACGTTTCAAAATATAGAACGTTACATGTTTTAAACGAACACGTGCTTATTGAAGACATGTCTCATATTGAGACATCATTAACTCATGTGAAAAGGAGACGTGTTTCAATTTGAAACATGAAGGCGTTTTAATATGAAACATATACGTACTCACATGTCCCAAAAGTTGGGACAAAATCATGTTTCATTTTGAGACGTTAAACATGTCACCAATTTTTACAGTGTATAGGATGATAACATGGAAAACCATTGTCAAATTACCCTGATTTTGCTAAGCCTTCGGTTTGCCAGCGTTCCTTCGATGAGGTGGTATTGCCTAAAAATTTGGAAAACACATAATTCAATTCAAAAATATTACTTCTCTCTTCAAAGTTTATTTTCTATTTCCATTCAATTTGATTTAAATATCGCTATTTGGTAGATGCGCTGAAACATGTACAGTAGACGTAAAATTGGATTTGTCTGGAATCTCAGTTTCCTACTTTCCTGGGTGAGGTCACTTCCGGTTCCGATAACGTGACCGGAAGTGACCTTTGACCCTGCGCATGCGCACAATGCTGGATAAAATGGGGCAAAGGTCACTTCCGGTCACGTGACCGGAACCGGAAGTGACATCACAGGCGAAAGTCAAAGGACCTCCAAATGTTCTTCCAAAGTGTCAAGAGCCGTCTACGCGCGCTTCCGGAACCTGGCCATAAATACGAGGGGTCATGAATGCATTGAGACTCCATTACCCAGAATTACCGTGAAGGCTGTACTGTTTCATCCTGAATTCAGGTGATCTATAAATAGAACCGACGCCATGATCTATAAATAGAACAGGGTTTTTCTACGGGGATTCCCCGTGTCCCGATGTAGAGCGATGACGTTATCAGGGACCAGCAAATCTCAACAAGTTGTCTTCCGTGGTATGAATGCATTTGATACATACACCGACACGTTAGTATTATATAATATAGCATGGTACAATCCCTCGCAAAAGGTAAAAAACAGCCCTGCAAGTCCGTTTTTGTAAGATCGGTAGAAGAAAAATGGCGTCCGCTGGGCAAATTAACCGATACCCGGATGAGGTGAAAGTTAAGATCGTAGTGCCATCTATACACTCTGGATGCAAGGACGGCAACTCTGACGGGGCAATAATTCTGTTGGCGGCTGCCCCAATATCTCCCCTTGATTCGAATATTTCTGAACAGGTACGAATTTATTTCAATGATAAAACGTCCGGGTCAAAGGTCACGTCCCTTGATGAATAGGCCTTCAGTTACTTCAATGTAAATCTCCGGGGAATGCATGTTTGAGGTAGGAGTATTGGGGTGGTCATTTTTTTTTTCTTGTAGATTCCATTATCTGATGTGGCATCTTCTTTTCTCTCTCTCACCTTGTAGAAGACGATGGGAGGGGTCTCGTGGGCATGCGGTGACTTTTGTTTAAAAGTTCTGATGGCGTTTGCGTAGTCCATCGGCAGATCGGGGGTGGACGTTTTGAGGTAGAGTTGGACCACCATTGGTCCGAATGGGTCGTGGAAGGTGTCAATGTATAGCACTCGTGGGGGAGCGTCCGACTGAATGGATGTGGCGTGGAAGTAAGGCTATGGCGCAGTCGAAGAGTAGAGCGAAAGTAGACTTTTTGGGGGATGCGCAGAGGTGTATTTGAGAGATGCATTTCTCATCCGGATAGGGCGTGTAGGGTCTCATATTGAAGCTCTCGTGGTGTAGACCACGACTTGCGGGATGTTCATGGCATCTAAATTTTCGAAAGCGCGCATGTTTGGGGTGCGTGGGCGTGTGTTTCAGTGATTGAGGGACCATTCTTGGTTCGAATGGGTGAGTTGTCATAGTAAAGCACTCGTGGAGAAGCGTCAGACAGGACCGGTGGGTCGTGGAAGTTGGGGCTACGGCGCATGCAGTGGTAAAAGTGCATTGGTATGGACGTTTTTTGGGCGAGATGGCCCAATATTGGTCCGAATGGGCCGTATGGGGTGTCATGTTGAAGCATTCGTGGGGAAGCATCCGACTGGATGGCTGTGTAATGTAATGTAATGTAATGCTTCATTTTAATTTTATGAGGATTGTGCACAGCCACAAGGCCACGAGGCACTCTCCTCAGATAACATACATATAATAATTTACATACAGAGAAAAACACAATAAATTGTTAAAAAACAAAATGATTACAAATAACAAAATGATGATTTACATACACAGAAAAATTATAAGTAGATAATACTTATAGATAATACTTATGTAGAAGTGGTTATCTCGTTACTTCATATAATTCTAGCTTATTTACAATGGATCGAATAAATTTTATTTACACAACTGGCGAAGCACTGATTTGATCAGCTTCATCTGTCACCGGTTGGGAGTGTTCATGAGCATGAAACCGTTTGGATGCTCCAATGAACTTTTGGACTATTCCAAAAACAGATATATTTGTTTCATAATCAAAGTCAGATGAGCCACGCAATAATAAATTTAACAGGTAATTTGGGCAGTCATGAATTAGAAGAGAGTGGTGTACACCGGGACCGATCAAGTGAGCATTGGCTTTCTCAGAGCGGCGAACATAGGACAACTCAAGAGGAAATGATAAGAAGGGTCTTCGTTGTTGTGATTACAATAATGGCAGATAGAGATTGGGGAGATGTTATACTTAAACAAATGACCACTTAAAGAACTAAAACCTATTTTCCACTGTGTAGTGGAAATACCGTCCATCTGCGCATGCGCAGTAGAAAAAGGGCATTGGAATGGACGTTTTGGTGTCGAGAGGGTTCAATATTGGCCCGAATAGGTCCAACCTGTAACCATCTGGGTCATCTATACGCGATAACACTGGCCCTGGAATCGTGCGTATCCATTTTCATCCTACTTTTGGCAACTAAAATGGGAAATCCCCTGAAATCAACACCACGTGATGTCTTCAGCCAATCAGCTGAACTCTACCAACGTAAACCTCTATTTTCGAGTGATGTGCTGTTCTACTTCTTCAAAATTACAGATCTACAACAAAAAAGCTGGTTAAAGAAATGAGTGTAGACATATCTTCATAAAATACGTCTACTTACTCCCAAACTGCATTTACTCTGGAAGATTTATTTAACAATCACAAAAAATTTCTCAGGGAAAGAGGTATTTGTCTTCCAACCAATCATAACGACATACCAAAACTATACTGGACTCCCAAAATGCATAAATCACCATACAAAGCTAGATTCATAGCTGGTTCCAGAAGCTGCACCACCAAGCTTCTTTCAACCCTATTGACGAGGGCCCTTCAGGAGGTAAAAGCATTTTGGGAAAGGTATTGCGCCACTATTTCTAAGAACTCTGGCGTTGAATGTATGTGGATATTGAAAAACTCAAAATGTCTTACGGAAGAACTTGATGCTAAAGGTCACATACCGTACAGACATGTATCCACATGGGATTTCTCGACTCTCTATACTACAATCCCTCATCAGGACCTTATTGACCGTCTAAGTTCATTAATAGTATCTGTGTTCAAGAAAACTGATCGTAGATATATTAATGTCGGAAGCCATAAAGCATTCTTTAGCTCTACCACATACAAGAGATATCATTCATGGGATGTTTCTTTGTTTATAGAGTTGCTTGAATTTCTCATTAAAAATATCTATGTGAAATTTGGCAACACAATATATCAGCAGCATATAGGTATTCCAATTGGTACTAATTGTGCACCCCTGTTGGCTGACCTGTATCTGTTCTCTTATGAATATGACTATATGCAGGCGCTTTCAAAAACCGATCCATTCCAAGCCCGTTCCTTCTCATTCACCAAACGCTATATAGACGATCTTCTCGCTGTAGATAATCGCTATATAAATGACGCAGTGAAGGATATATCCATCTTCACTGGATTTGAAAGAAACTACAGACAGCCCTACAGGCACATCATATTTAGATCTATATCTCTACAAAAATGAAGCGGGCATTCTCTCTCGTCGACTTTATGCCAAAAGAGATGATTACAATTTCGATATCGTAAACTGTCCCTTTCTGGACAGTAATATTCCAGTGGGACCTGCATATGGCGTATACATATCTCGCTTAGTAGCATTTGCTAGATCCTGTGTTAAATGTGACGATTTTAATCAACGTCACAAAACATTGTTACAGAAACTTATAAAACAGGGCTATTCCACCAAACGCCTCCACTCAAAGTTTCTCAAGTTTGGCGATACATATCGCATGCTGATAAAAAAATACGAACGTAGCGTGCAAGATCTATGACGCTACGTTTCGTAACTTGTCTAATTCCGCTTGCCCCGGGGCTAGGGGCCGTGTGAACCCATGTACTTCGGGATCCTCATGGTACTCATATGAACAGTGACAATCAAAGCGTGACTGAGATACATCATTCTTTAGATGACGACTTCACAACGAATATTATGGATTAAGAATACTGATCACCGATACGGATTTGATATTTTTGGAACATCATGATGTCTTGCCGGCATCATTGAACACTGTTGACCGCTTCTCTCTTGCAGGAAACAAGCCTATGTTTATGTATACTATGATTATCTTTTTGAATTTGGTGCTAATACTGTTATATGGAATATGGAAAAGGTCTTTGGATTATGGACGCGGATATTCTCTAATGGACGACGGTTGAATTATGGATGACGGATTAGACGCTTGTAATGAAACGCCTGCAATTTATCAGATTTCTCGAGTCTGTTCTCCGCCGGATGAAGACCGAACAGGAAACGGTAAAGTATCGGATATCGCTCCGCGGTAATGGAGACACACGATTCGCAAGCCGTCTTATGGATGGCGAAGTGTACGCAAATGTAATGGGTCGTGTGAGGTATACTAGTCAAGTACTCGTAGACTAGAGTCAGACGGAGAGTGATATGTGCCTGTGCACTTGGGGAGTAGTAGAGAAAGAGGAGATCCGGAAGCGCAAAGGAGCGCGTTTGGGGGAAGGTGGCCATGTTCGCTCTCGCTACGAGTTACCTCAGCGTGTGTGTGTAGGTGTGTGTGGAGGAGGAGGAGGAGGAAGAGGAGGAAGAGGAGGAGGAATGCGGGTGCGTGAGTGATTGAGTGAGTGAGTGAGTGGTCATATAAAGTCGTTTGTAAACCATTAGCCTCAGGCTGTATCCAAACATGAGTGGTCAAGTATTGAAGCTCTTGTCGGGTAGAGCCAGACTACACGTGCGCATGCGCAATGAGGAGTAGTAGAGAAAGGAGATTTTCAGAGGTGCTGACTATGCCCCAGGCACTTCAAGGTTAAATGCATAGCAATACATGCAGCGAGAGAATAGGAGCCCCACGCAACGCTTTAACTCCTCTATTAACGCCTTAACAACTATCTTAACGCCTTAACGCTTTATCTTAACGCCTTAACACTCCAGCATAACGCCTTGACGCCATGATTCAGACAGATGAGAGAAAGAAAGATCAACTCATTCACATATAGTTTATTCTCTCCAATGTTACATCATACCCAATCTGGGGAGCCGCGTTGGATATGTTTACAATTCAGGTGTGCTCTTGTCCAATCAGAAGCCGCCATTTGGCGCTACGTCTGTCATATTGGTTCTAGCCCGTTAGATGTATTCTCGGTTGCTCTTATCTAGTCAGAAGCCGCCATTTTAGAAAGTTCAATCTTCGGCCATGTTCGCTCTGATCCATTTGTTCTAATCGTCGTCGGGCAGGTCATGATACTGTAACGGCAACATGTCCTGGAACAGCTGTCTGTGCATTTTGATCGCATTTTGCAGGGCCTCGGTGGGTGATACTTCCATATCCTCTTCCAAGTGGCGCTTGGTCTTCATGATGGACCTGTGCGTGGGGTCGCCTTTCATTGCAAGCGGTAGCAGCGTATACTGTTCATAAATCGCCAAGGCTGGTTTCTTGATGCTGGGGCGCATTTGGAAGTACGCCTGTTGTAAGTTATCCTGTCCGGCGTCCTCGATCGCTGCAGCGTGAATATTAATAGTTTCTGTCACGATACTATCCGAAGAGGTAGGTTCTCCCTGACTCAGGCTTTCCTGTGACGTAACCTGACTATCTGAGATCAAGCTCTCTATATCAGTAGATAGACTCTCAGCAGTCTCTGTTTCGGAATCTCAGAATCGGCTGGTATATTCTCAGCATCTACATCGGCTTCTTGTGCCTCGGTGTCTTCAATCCCCTGTATATTCTCCTGGTGTCGCATGATATAGTAATGTCTGGTGAACGTGTGTTCGCACTCAGAGCAAGTATAAGCCATGTTGACGGTTGAACGTCCTCTGTGCACCTTTTTGGGATACGCTTGCTTTTATGAACAGTAACGCCAGTCAACGCCCAGCTTAACGCTTCAGCGACCTGGTGAAATATCTCCGAAGCTCTGATTTTTCTAGATATGCCATAGAATTGACACTAATTCATCTAAATGCAGTGACGCCCGTTAACGCCAATCGTTACGACTTAACGCCCGTCTAAACGCTTTAACGCTTCATGTTAACGCCCTAACGCCCGTCGTTACGCCTTAACGCCCGTCTCAACGCCTTAACGCCCTATCTTAATGCTTCATCGCCTTATCTTAACGCCTTAACGCCCTAGCCTAAAGCTTTAACGCGCTATAGTAACGCCTTAACGCCCTATTGTAACGCTTTAACGCATGTGTGGTACACCCATTTTATGTTGTACCTGTCATATTCGCTCTTACCCTTTAGGTATATTCTCTTGACCAATCAGAATTCGCCCTTTGAGAAACTACAGAGCTCTGAGCTGTGGGATGAACCGGTTAAGCGCTCGAAGTTCTTGGAGCTCGGAGCTCTTGGAGCTCGGACCTCGGAAGTAACGTCATCGCACACATCCGCTCGTGCCTGTGTTGCACCCTGTACACTAAACGCCCTATAGTAACGAGCTCTAACATTTTAACGCATGTATGGCACACCCTGTAACCTATAGTCCGTAGGGCATTTGGTACACCAGGGAGCGGGTGTACCACACATGCGTTAAGGCGTTAGAGCTCGTTACTATAGGGCGTTTAGGATACAGGGTGCACCACAGGCACGTTCGCATGCGTGCGATGACGTCACTTCCGAGCTCCGAGTTCCAACAGCTCCGAGTTCCGACTCCAAGAGCTCTTAGCTCCAAGAACTTCGAGCTCTTAACCGGCTCATCCCACAGCTCCGAGCTCTGTAGTTTCTCAAAGGGTGGCTTCTGGTTGGTTACGAGCAGCCGGGATTACCCCTAACGAGAAAGAACGAATATGACAAGTACAACAAAAAATGGGTGAACCACACAATTACAACACATATAAGGGAAGTGGGAAGAGGTGCCGACATACTGACTGCGTCATATGACTTCACAGAATAGTCTTCCGGTAAACCTATTTTAAAGCACATACCAAGAATCTAACGATTCGTGATATGTGTTGTATCTCAGGCACGCTTTTATTGTACCTGTTCATGTGGCAACTTGGATGATATGACCACACGGCCCCTAGCACCGACATAAGCGGTATTAGATACAAATCTAGAGTGCTATGATGGAAATGCTCTGACAACTCGTATACTGGTAATTGGTGAGCTGTTTCGCTGTGACAACTCGTACATTGGAGATTGGTGAGCTGTATCGTCGTCAGATGTAAATGACGGCAATTAACACAAAAGACTAGTCTGTAAGGCCCGATGTCGACCCAGTATCAACTTCCCACAAATGCCAACATATGTCAAAGACCAAAAGGTCTGTACATGGGGCGGGCCTCGGGGACGAAACGTCTACCAGCAGAATCTCGCCATATACAGGTAAAAATTACAACACATATAAGGGAAGTGGGAAGAGGTGCCGACATACTGACTGCGTCATATGACTTCACAGAATAGTCTTCCGGTAAACCTATTTTAAAGCACATACCCAGAATCTAACGCTTTAATGTGTTAAGCTAGGGCGTTAAGGCGTTAAGATAGGGCGATAATGCGTTAAGATAGGGTGTTAAGGCGTTGAGACGGGCGTTAAGGCGTTAAGGTTACTGTATCGGATCCCAGTTGCGTACGTGTACGTATCACAATTTTGCTTAATTACGGGGTAGTGCTTTTTTGTTTCCATACAAACTATACATTTTCCGAAAGCCCTTGATTCACGGAATTTAGATAAATAAATACCTTTCTCGAATTTATTACAAGAATCGATTTATTTAAAGATAAATCATGTCATTTAGATAAGTATAGTCCTCGAAATCACGCTCTAATAACTCTCTCACTTTTCATCAAACAAACTTGCTTTTTAGAATAATGAACTTTACCATTTAAATAAATAGATTGCCTCACTTGTTTTAGTTGGTGTCTAGAAGTTATTCTATCGTCGTGCAAAATGAAAAAACTACATTGTTCATCAAGATTGTGCCGCAAACGTCCTGTTCAAACTTCATTTACACATTCATTGTACTAAAATTGCCAAATTTGCTATGATGGAAATGCTCCGACAACTCGTATATTGGTAATTGGTGAGCTGTTTCGCTGTGACAACTCGTACTAAGCCCGTTCCTTCTCATTCGCCAAACGCTATATAGACGAACTTCTCGCTGTGGATAATCGCTATATAAATGACGCAGTGAAGGATATATATCCACCTTCACTGGATTTGAAGGAAACTACAGATAACCCTACAGGCACATCGTATTTAGACCTATATCTCTATAAAAATGAAGCGGGCCTTCTCTCTCATCGACTGTATAACAAAAGAGATGATTACAATTTCGACATCGTAAACTATCCCTTTCTGGACAGTAATATTCCAGTGGGATATGTGGCGTATACATATCACGCTTAGTAGCATTTGCTAGATCCTGTGTTAAATGTGACGATTTTAATCAACGTCACAAAACATTGTTGCAGAAACTTATAAAACAGGGTTAGACCACCAAGTGCCTCCACTCAAAGTTTCTCAAATTTGGCGATACATATCGCATGCTGATAGCAAAATATGAGCGTAGCGTAGCGTGCAAGATGGCGTTACGTCTCGTAACTTGTGTCTAATTCCGTTTAACCCGGGGCTAGGGGCCGTATGAACCCATGTACTTCAAGATCCTCATGGCACTCATATGAACAGTCACAATCAAAGCGTGACTGAGATACATCATTCATCAGATGACTTTACAACGAATATTATGGATTAAGAATACTGATCAGCGATACGGATTTGATAGTTTTTGGAACATCATGATGTCATTGAAAACTGCTGACCGCTTCTCTCTTGCAGGAAACAAGCCTATGTTTATGTATACTATGTTTGTCTTTTTGACTTTGGTGCTAATACTGTTATACGGAATATGGAATAGGTCTTTGGATTATGGACGCGGATATTCTCTAATGGACGACGGCTGAATTATGGATGACGGACTAGACGCTTGTAATTACCTACTGCACCACGAAGGGCTTGAGTTTTAAAAATGTTTTTTTTACTACAATGCACTAATTTTCATAAATTCTTATTCCCCCAACTTGTGGGTTTGACTGTGTACTCTGGTATAAGACAAAAAAAAATAAAAATCGAAATTTTGAAGCTTCGACGCGGTACAGTAACCTTAAGATAAAGCGTTAAGACGCGGAGACGGTCGTTAAGGCGTTAAGATAAAGCGTTAAGTCGTTCAGACGGGCGTGAAGGCGTTGCGACGGGCGTTGGAGGGCGTCACTGCATTTCGATGAATTAGTGTCAATTCCGTGGCCTATCTAGAAATATCAGAGCTTCTGAGATATTTTACTAGCTCGTTGAAGCGTTAAGCTGGGCGTTGACGGGCGTTACTGTCCATAAAGGCAAGGGTATCCCAAAACGTGCTCAGTCGACGTTCAATCGTCAACATGGCTTATACTTGCTCTGAGTGCAAACGCACGTTCACCAGACGTTACGATATGATGCGACACCAAGAGAATATACATGGGATTGATGACACCGAGGCACAAGAAGCCGATGCAGATGCTGAAAATATACCAGCTGATTTTTAGAGGCCGCCGAGTGATACCGAAACAGAGACTGCTGAGAGTCTATCTACTGATATAGAGAGCTTGATTGCAGATATGCAGGCTACTTCACAGGGAAGCCTGAATGAGGAAGAACCTACCTTTTGGGATGTTATTGTGACAGCAGCTACTAATACTGCGATCGAAGACGCCGGACATGATAACTCACAACAGGCGTACATCCAAATGCGTCCCAACATCATGAAAACAGCCATGGCGATCTATGAACAGTATACCCCGAAACCACTTGAAATGAAAGGCGACCCCACGCGCAGGCCCATCATGAAGACCAAGCTCATAATTGGATACAGCCTGAGGCTAATGGTTTACAAACGACTTCATATGATCGCTCATTCACACTCACCCAATCACCCGCATTCCTCCTCCTCCTACACTTCCTCCGCCTCCTGCGCCACAGACACCTACACACATACGCTGAGGTAACTCTACCAGGTAGCTAGAGCGAACATGGTAACCTTTCCCCAAACGCACTCCTTCGCACTTCCGAATCTCCCCTTTCTCTGCTACTCCCCGAGTGCGCAGGCGCATATCACTCCCAGTCTGACTCTAGTCTACTAGTGCTTGAATAGTATGCCTCACACCACCCATTCGGACCAATTTTGAATCATCTCGACATCAAAACGTCTATTCCAGTGCCCGTTTGCTACTGCGCATGCGCCGATGACAGTATTTTACTACACAATCGTCCAGTCGGATGCTCCACCAGGAATTCTTCAACATGACACACCATACGATCCATTCTGACCAACATTGGGCCGTCTCCTCCCCAAAACGTCGATTCCAATGCAGTTTTACCACTGCGCATGCGCGGCATATCCCCTATTTCTACCACCCACCAGCCCTGTCTGACGCTTCTCCGCGAGTGCTTCACTATGACATCTCACACGAAACATTCGGACAAAGAATGGCCCCTCAATCATTCAAAAACAACCCATGCACCCCCCAAATGCATGCTTTCGATACTACGCCTACAAATGACGTCTCCAATGACGTCACAGATGACATAAACATCCCGCAAGTCGTGGTCTACACCAGAGGAGCTTCAATATGAGATCCTACACGCCCTATTTCGATCAGAAATAGCCCCTCGATCTCTCAAATAGGCCTCTGCGCACCCCCAAAAATGTCTACTATCGCTACTACTCCTCGACTGCGCCATAGCTTCACTTCCACGCCACACCCACCCAGTCGGACGCTTCCCCACGAGTGCTACACATTGACACCTCCTCACGACCCATTTGGAGCAATGGTGGTCCCCCTTGACCTCTAAACGTCCACCCCCGATCTGCCTGTGGACTACGCATGCGTCATCAGACCTTTTCAACGAGACCCCTCCCATCGTCTTCTCTATGGTGAGACAGAGAAAACAAGATGCCACATCCCATAGTGAAATCCACAAGATAAAAAATGACCACCCCAATATTCCTACCTCAAACATGCATTCCCAGGAGATTCACATTGGAGTAACTGAAGGCCTATTCATCAAGGTACGTGACCTTTGACCCGGACGTCACCGGACGTGTCCGGACATTTTAACATTGAAATAAAAAATTCGTACCAATTCAGAAATATTCGAATCAGGGGGAGATATTGGGGCAGCCGCCAACAGAGTTATTTCCCGTCAGAGTTGTCGTCCTTGCGCCCAGAGTGTATAGATGGCACTACGATCTTAACCTTCACCTCATCCCGGGTATCGGGGAATTTGTCCAGTGGACGCCATTTTTCTTCTATCGATCTTACAAAAACGGACCTGCACGGTTGTTTTTGCGACCGATTGTACCATGCTATATTATATAATACTAACGTGTCGGTGTATGTATCAAATGCATTCATACCACGGAAGACAACATGTTGAGATTTGCTGGTTCCAGATAACGTCATCGCTCTACATCAGGATACGGGGAATCCCCGTAGAAAAGCCTGTTCCATTTATAGATCATGACGTCAGTTCTACTTATAGATGACATGAATTCAGGATGAAACAGTACAGCCTTCACGGTAATACTGCGTAAAGGAGTCTCAATGTATTCATGATCCCTCGTATTTATGGCCAGGTTCCGAAAGGGCGTGAAGACGGCTCTTGAAACTTTGAAAGAGCATTTGGAGGCCCTTTGACCTACTTTCGTCTGGGACGTCACTTCCGGTTCCGATGACGTGACCGGAAGTGACCTTTGACCCATGAGCATCATTTTCATCCAGTATTGTGCGGTTAAAGGTTACTTCCAAGTGATGTCACCGACGAAAGTAAGACAATGGGCCTCGAAATGCTATTTCTATACTAGCCCAGAATTATTCTAACACATTATTTTCCCTTATGAATCCCTAGTGATTATTTAGAGCCAGCGCTTTCGTGAAGGGGAGAAAGTGAAGGGACCGATAATGTCGATGAATATCTATCTCATCTGTGAAAATTATCAGAAGATTGTAAGTTTGGCGTAAACTTAAGTAATTCACGTGGGGAGGGGGAGAGTGTGAGGGGAGTGACTCGTACGTGGGTTGCGAAATGGTCAAATTCAGAAACCTTTATTATTTGAAACACAACTGCGTTACGACAATACAGCTCAGATCGCCGTTGCCATAAAAAAGGCAACGTAAGATCCCAATGAACATAGAAAAGAACCATTTATTTAGAAAGGCAAACGAGATGGAATCGAAGTCTGGGCCGTGCCATCGATGTGCAAGATCAGTATAAAACCCAGACCATTGCCGGCTTAAGCAGGCTACGTGCCATCAATATCAAGAAATCGGCCACAGTAAAGTCGCTATTGTTAATCATGGAAGGCAATGTGATTATTCATCACACAGGTATGGTGTTCTATTTGTGCCAATTTGATCTCGCGCGTCGACTCGCAAAAGTCGACGCACGACGCGCGACGCGAAAAGTCGACGTCGTGTTTTCAAACGCGACGTCGCCCTTTCCGTCGCGCGTCGCGCGTCGAGTTTTGATTCTTCAAAAAGGCGACGCACGACGCGCGACGCGAAAAGTCGACGTCGCGTTTTGAAAGGCGACGTCACCCTCTCCGTCGCGCGTCGACTTTTACAATGCTAAGAGATAGGCCAAAATTCGACGTCGACTTTTGAAACACGACGTCGAGTTTTGGCCTATCTCTTTAACATTGCAAAAGGCGACGCGGACGCGTGACGGAAAGGGCGACGTCGCGTTTCAAAACACGACGTCGACTTTTCGCGTCGCGCGTCGTGCGTCGAATTTTGCAAGTCGACGCGCGAGATCAAATTGGCACAAATAGAACACCATACACAGGTGTATTGGTTACTCTTTGCGTACTCTAAGATGTGCGCCACAATACTAACGGTAAACTCTTTCAGAGTACCCGGGAGTGTTCAGGGAAAACGAGGGTGCACGTTTCATGGGTGTTCAGATCATATTTACGCCGGGACATTTGGCACAGTTTGCCAGGTCACGATCAGAAAAATCACAGACTGCTCAAAAACTATCAGCAAAATCCATAATCTGTAATTCTACACGTGCAATTGCTTCTATATGACAAGAATAGTTGGTTTCGCTAGCAGAAGCCATTTGTGTCATAATAAACTCAAAAACACTTCCTTGTCCGCAGCGAAAGGGAACGCCCACACAGGGAGTGCAATCAGATGGCGAAACGCCCTGATTGGGAGAGTATTTGATTATAAGACTTACCGTATCAAATGATATACAATTTATAAACCAGAGTAATCGTGGATATCCACACCTCACTGTAAATCTGATAGACTACTTACATGTAACACAAGTTAACCATGGAAGTTCTAAACCGTATTATGCATTCATCTTTCTATCGTTTCAGCCCAAAAAGAAAAAAATATACCCCTCCATAGAAATAAAAGGCGACGGGTCAAACGGTCAGATATATTTTTTAGGGCTGGAATTGTTGATGAGTGAAAGAGCGCTCCCCACAATTTCGAAGGAATGGCCGTCTAATTTGAAAAAAGGAAATCAAAATTTATTGACTACAAAAGAATTCTTCCTGTTACAGTTGTTGATATTTATAGTACAATCTTGATGGGCATTGTTGGTTCTTACAATGGTCAAATACGAATCCACGACTGAGTTGGCCTGCGGAGTGGTCAAGCTAAGGTTATTTTTCACAGCCTCGTGTCACTTTCCTACGCGTGAATAATCTGGTCCATCATGCTCCAGCGAAAGACACTGTCTTGTTTCTCCATTTAAAATCGACCGTTCGACGAGACAATGTATTCTAGTGGGTTGAATCTATGAATTTTGAAGCAATGTTGAAGGGAATTGCTCGGATTACAACTTTTAATTACATAACTGTCCTATACATTAGAGTTTCTGTAATGGCGGATTGTTTCAGATTAATTTGTTTGATTTTGTAAAAGTCGCTATATAGTTGATCGAATACTGGTTTTAAAATTCAACAAAAAATATTTCCCATGACAATGGGATCGGCTTTTGTGGTAAATAAAAGGAAAATCTGTTACTTGTACTAAAATTAATATTATTTGGGGAAAATATAGACTTCAGTCTTTTCTGGAATACACAGCCCATCCTCCTCGAAGCACCTGGTAAAATACGCGATACGCTGTCGCGGAAGCGGGGGGGGGGAGGTGCAATTGAAATTATCGTTAACACGCTCTCAGGTGACAGATTACTCCTTCTGTCACTGCAATAACCTCATTATTCATTAACAAAATATCTCCGAAAATCTGTTCATCAATAACCTACACTGGTTTCACTGCTAGCGAGTTCATGTTTTTGATTTTTGTTTGTGTTTGGCATGAATATAGCCCATGCGTATGGAACTGCCGTAGTTGTGGTAAAATGGATCATATTACTGTGTAGGGGTGACAGCTTGTCAGGCGATCATATGTCGACTGTTTAGCTTTGTCGCTGAACGCAAATCAATTAGCGCCGTGTTCCAATTAATTGTTCCAGATATACTAAAGGTTGGCCTACGTGTTGCTATGACAGTCTTTCTGTCAGTTCAGGCTAGTTAGCAAATAAAACAATGAACCTGCGGTTTGTCACTCAGTAACCTCTCCCCCTACATCGCTGTACTGTTTGGAAGGTCCCGTTTTCAAATCGAGAATTGACCAATCGAAACGTCAGCTTCGCCAGTAGGCTGATTCAATCAGCTCCGGAGATCACACCGAATAGCTGTCTTATATTCTTCGGAACTGTGCTAGTGCATTCGACTGCGGTCCGGGTGTATTGGGCCCCTGTTATGATGATGAAATGGATCATCTATGGCCCAAGGTATAATACGCGTATTCTAACAGCGTACAGCGAACGTTTGACGGCAGGTGACCAGATTGATACACAGTAACGTCTTATGACGTTGTAACTTGTAACGCCAGAATGAAATATAATTGTTGGAGATCTATATAGATAACAATACCAGACGCTTCTGTTCAGTGACAGGCTTAGCGAACTCCTCTACGAATGCAGTTCCATGCGCTCGGATTCTAAAACCTGGCATCGGCACCAGACAATCCTTGCGCATACAGGCGTAGGAGCCGAGAAGGCGGGGTCCCCCTCCACCCCCAGGTTTTGAGATCGACAACGCGGCTGACTGTAATATAGTTTTCACGTAGTGAAGCATGAAAATGAGAATGGGAAGCCCTATAGCATGGCGCACTGAATAGTCGTTTTATTTTCTCTTCAACCTGAAAGGATCAAAATCCTGCGTACGAGCCTACTCTTGCCAAAGTGCAGCTATTCAGCTAATTTTCGTACATGGTCTCTAACCGGGTGTTCCACTCCTCCCTGACTGCGTGCTCCATTGCGTGTGAAATTGAGACACGTTGTTTTCACATTTAAGAACGTAAACTGGGTGAAAATTTATTTGGAATCGGAATACAAAACACAATCTGATTTATACAAACGATATCCACTCAAAATTTTATGAAGAAGTATCTAAAATACACCATCCTTCTTCAATATGACATTTTCGCACACGAAGCAGTGGAATTGTGCATGATATCTACGAAGAAAAACAAATGGACAACCTGGTGTAATTACAACTATCAACACACACAAGTTGCTCTGAACACGCTGGTACACCCCGCCCATTCCCGATATCATCTAAATTTCTCACTCCGTCTCATCTGCAACCCATATACAACCACGAGTATCAAATTTACTGAATTCGTGCCAGCAGTAAATCTATACCATAGTTAGACCTCAACTATTTCTCATTAGTCCAGTGGGATAGCCATTTTTGGAAACAAGCACAATTAGGTCTTTGGATTATGGACGCGAAAATTCTTTAATGGACGACGGCTGGAAATTGAATGACGAACTTGACGCTTGTATTCGGCACACAGATAGATAGATAGATAGATAAATAGATAGATAGATAGGTAAGGCAAGATAAGAGATGGACGGACTGACGGAAAGACGGACGGACCAGCTGCTTCTCTACTACAATGTACTTTCATCTTAGCCTTTGAGCTCTCCTTGAGAAATTTTGTAGACAACGTTTTTTCTGAGAGGCAAACTTATTACCTTTTGAATAGCAAGCGCCGTGTTCGACATTTAATATTCAGCCGACGTCCATGAAAGATTTTTGGCATCAATAACCTGAAGACCTATTTCGTATGATAGTTAGCGCCAATTCCGAATGTGTATGAAGTTGAAATAATAATGATGATTTCTTACAAGAGAGAATCGGTCAGCAATTTTCAATGACGTCAGCAAGACATCATGATTTCCTGTACATAAAATCCTAATCACTGTTTAGGTCGTTCCCAGTCACGCTTTAATTGTGTCTATTCATTTGAATATCATGGAGATGTGAAACATAGGATATTCAAACGATCCTACGATGGTATTTTTTCGTCAGTGTACGATATTTATGACAGAATTTGAGGAACTTTGAATTGTGGTCTTTGGTGGCATAGCCCTGTTGACATAGTAATATAGTAATATTTTGTGGTGTTGATTAAAATCTCATAGTCTGCACATGATATAGCAAATGCTACCAAGCGAAATATGTATACAACGTATGGAGGACCTACTGGAATATAGCTATCCAGCAAGTGAGAGCTAACTATGTCAAAATTGAAATCGTCTCTCTTATCGTAGAGTCGATCTGAGAGAATATCCTGATCAATGTTGTAAAACTATAGGTCCAGATATGATGTTCCATCTGGGTTATCAGTGGATCCCTTCATATCCGGCGAAAGGGTAACTATCCCTCACAGCATCGCTGATATAGAGATTATCCAGTGCCAGCGGATCGTCTATATTAGCGTTCGTGGAATGAGAAGGGATTTGGAGTGGATATTTTTTTTAAATTCCTTACTTGCGTATTGATATGTTTTCATTGATAGGTCTGTCAAAAGTGGTGCACAAATTGTATCCATTTGGGACATCTACACGCTATCGGTTTATTGTATTGCCGAATATCACATAGATAGTGTTAGATATTCAAGCAATTCTATAAACAAAGAAACATCCCCAGAATGATATCCGTACGCGCAGTAGAACTGAAGTAAGCATTATGGATTCTGAGATTAACGTACCGGGGACCAGTTTTATTGAACACCGATATTATTAATGAATCAATGAGGTCCCGATTAAGAACAGTAGCATGGAGAATCGAGAAATCCCAAGTAGCTACATGTCTATACGGTATCGGTCCTTTGCCATCTACTTCTTCCACCACCCTTTAATGTTGTGTTTAATTGTTGTCTGTAAATGTTGAGATTCTGTTGGTGGACGTTTCGGCCCCGAGGCTTGTTCCCTGTACTAGTCATTGTGATTGTAGTTTTGTGACTTGTAAACAACAGAATGTAGCACTTGGTCGGCGTCGAGACACAGGTATTTGTTTTGAATGATAACTTATATTCTATAAATACCCCCTCGTTTTTTTTTAGTTTTTCTTTCTAACGGGCACAGAGTTCATCATTTTTCATCAGATGACTTGATGGGGCTATTACATCTTCGATCTGTATTTGTATCTAATATCGCTCAAGTCTGTGCTTTGGGTACAAGAAAAGCGTGGCTGGGATACAAATCATCACAGAGGTCACTTTTGGTTCTTGTGATATTTTTGTGTGTGTGTGTGTGGGTTTTTTTTGTTTTGTTTATTTTTTAGAAAAATGCAGCCAGTATAAATGTCTGTGGGTCATATGACTTATTGTCAGTACTCCGGCATCATTTTCCACTACCCTTATAATGTTGCGTTTAATTCCGTATACATTTGATTTTTCAATATCCACATGTATTCACCAAATTTGGTACATCGGTATTTGTGGTAGTGTTGCAGGGATAGCTTTACGATCCAAACTGCTAGCCCTGTTACCTCGAAATAAATCGTACATGCCAGGAGATTGCTCAAAACCGGTTTGGGCCAGAACCTAGAACTGGCATGCCCCGTTGCATGTTCTGAGATCGTCAGACTGGGTTGAGCTTTAGAACGAACGAGACATACATAGAATTCGGGCTGGAATGGAGGGTGGATTTTAATGGGGGATCTTTTAGCTACATTGTCTATATCGCAGTAGGTGTTGCTAGTCGAGGCATACACCAAGGCTACTACATCTGGTGATCAGAGATAAAATTAATTTGAAACGGTTGAGAATTTACGCCTGTGAACCAGACTGCGAAAATCTCGGTAAACAAGCGCGCTGTGGAAGTCGGCCATTTGTCCTCTCACTTCGCGTTCCCCACCTTCCCTGTTTTCTTGGCCGGCTTTGCACAGGTTGAGTGTATGTAGAATTGTTTACCGGGAGTCGGTCATCCTGATATTGGGCTATTCTGGTCGCGATAATTTTGTATAAATCTTTTCACGGCTGGCAGGCTGTGTATTGTGTTAGACAGGTCTTTTTGTCTCGGCCGATAGGCTAGCTACGCGATAGTGAAATTTGACAATATGATCACACTGGGCTGTGTGATATACATGTAGGGGCCGGTTAGCCGTTT
The DNA here is from genome assembly GCA_036873755.1 of Hanleya hanleyi. NCBI lineage: Eukaryota > Metazoa > Mollusca > Polyplacophora > Lepidopleurida > Hanleyidae > Hanleya > Hanleya hanleyi. Next base: position 2,790 of record JAVTVY010019273.1, on the reverse strand, counting down.
TCCCCGTCTTTCGTTATGAAACTAGTGTGTTCAGTTCAGTCCACGCTATCAAATATTTTTCTGGTATATAGCCGGCTGAGCTAGCCAACATTTCTCGTAAACAGTGCATCGGTCGTATGCATTCAATAAACTTCGTGTTGCTGTATATACAGTACCCGTATTATTAACCTGTGATAGGCACACTGTGTTATTATAGTACGGCCAATGCGGTATAATTTAGCACTGTCAACAGTATATATATAGATCTGTGTAATGGGGCAATTAATCGCTCGTCTCTTTGAGGGACTCGGAGTGTTCATTTCGGCCCGTACTATTGAATATATTCCTGGTATTTAGCCAGTTGAACTAGTCAACAGGTCTTGGGAATAGTGGATTTACTCTATTCATTTATTGCAATTGGTGTCGTCGTATATACAGCATTATTATTCTGTGATAAACGCGAAGTGTTATTAGTAGTGGCATTTTGGTCGTTCGTGGCCAGTGGATTGGTGACAACCAGATAAATTGACTCAGTGATATTGAATGCAATTTGAGCCTGGCAGAGTTATACAATTGTCAAATATTTTTACGGGGTTATCATATAGAGCCTGTATATCGGGGAGAATCATATTTTTATGGAAGTGTTTGTCCATTGTCACCCCAGGTGTTACTGTGTGGTGTTGTCTATGTGTTTCTGTACGATTGAATTGAGATTGATTTTTGTGTGAGATTTCTGCTATGTGTTAGTATTTATGGGTCTTTGGATTGGGATTGGAGATTTGTCAACGTTTATGAGAAATCTGTAGTTGGAATACAATTGGGCGTTGGAATACAATAGTAAATGCTCAGATTGTTCGCGGGTCAATGTGACTTTGTCTTCTGCTAACGTTTTTCCCGTCCTGATAAAAGCGAAACCCGTTTTTTCTGTTTCAAGATATATATATATACATTTTTTTTGAACGGTTTGTCGGCTGTCAACTGGTCGGCTAAATAATATATATATATTGCCTACATTTTGGTTGTCCAATACATGATTCTGATTGCTCAGTTGACAGCTTGGGGCATTATCAGTCCTGCGAGCCACATTCATGGCGATACCATGGTGTTGTCGCTGCCATATACTATAGTACTCATGGCGAAGCCATGGTGTTGTCACTGCGACAATAGTAATCCGACTCCCTTCAATCCTTTTGAATTGAGTTAATAATTTATATATCCTGTCTGTTTGCTCCCTTCTCTTGGATCAGTTTAGGAAATTAAGCTATGAAATTTAATTGAATGGGAACTTGCCTATGTTCATCCTTGAGGGGTCTGAATGATAGACTGAAGGTTGTTCATGAGTTAAAATTTTGATGCAGTTTACCATCTCGAGACGGGCTATTTCCTGTTTGTATTTCAACTCGGAGTTATTGACTCCTCGATGTGGTCGAGTTTAAAATCTAGTTTGTATTCTGTGTTGTATTCCTCCAGGCACGGAAAACTGTGTTAATTTAAGCACAGGTGGCCTGACTTTGTTTTCCGGGCACAATTGATAATTGATTTCCCCCCCCCCCCCAGACCCACCCTGGGTTTCTTTAGTGCCCTATTCATAATTAGTTGTAAATTGAAATAGTGCAAGATTAATAGAGAAGTTGCAGCAGCGTGTTGACTGTGTGGTAACACGTGTTGCACTTGTTCTAGAGATGGGTCTTGTTCTTTTTCTTTTTTCCTAATGGATATGGCTGATTAGGCACAATTAATTTGATTCATAAAAGTGTTTCGTCAGTTTGAACTCGAACCTGCACATGTTTAAATATTTGTTTTCATTCACTGAATTTGAGTAGTTGACACTGCTTTTCATTTTTCGTGTCCAATTTGGTGTTCCCTTGGGGACATAACGAGGTACACGGTCTTCTGCTTTAATGAGTTTCTGGAGTGGAAACTGAGTGAGGAGTTGACACTGCTATTTATTGTGGTGTAAGATTTGTTGTTTTGTAGTGGACATACCAATGTGGGCTGTCTTTCAGTTGCTTTAGTGAGTTTCTAGAAGGAAACTCACTGAAAGTCTGATATATTTGAATTTATTTGACTAGATTTTGATTGGGTATTCCTTATTTTTTTGGACTTGTTTGCATATATCGCATATCGTTCCACTTTTGTTAACATGGCAGATTTAGGGCCCATTGATGTGTCAGTGGCCACAGAGGAAGCACTGCAAAAATTGAAAGGGGTGGGGAGTAGTCGAAGTGCACGTATGGTAGCCTTGCAGGAAGAGGGCAGGTTGCTTAGTTTTAAGCATTTTATGCAGGCGACTCAGTTTAGTGCCGGGCATGTAGCCGATCTGGTGCTAGATGGGCAGATACTAGGTTTAGACTTGTCGGGAAGTCCGGAATACATTAATGCTTTAGTTGACCGTCGTCTTGAAGAAATCATTGGATCATGGAAAGTTGAAATAACGGCTCAAGTAAATGCATTGGATGTAGAAATGGGCCAGTTGCATGACGATGTCAAGGCATACGAGCTTCAGTTAGACCAGTTGGATGAGAAAATAGTGGTACAATGTCAACAACTAGGTCAACAAGTAGGACAAGTGGAAACTAAAGTAGGACAAGTGGAAACTAAAGTAGGACAAGTGGATGTTAAAGTTGACCAACTAGGTCAACAAGTAAAAACTAAAGTAGGACAAGTGATAAGATGGAACAAGTAGGTTTGGATATGAGGACTGTTGTTACATTACTTAGCGCTCCAACCAGGGAAGGGTCAGAGATTTCATCACATGCGACGTCTGATCAGACAACGGGGGACGCTGGTCAGGCGGACCCAACTCCTGTT